>VDFB02382127.1:0-94408 GCA_007258455.2 Sequoia sempervirens
GTTTACTATTGATGACCATTGTCGCAACACTTGCCATTACTTATGCAAAGAATTAAAGTTTATTTATTTTGCTTTTATTTCCCATAGTTACAATTAATTACTTTTATAATATTTATTACTTAGGAAAATAGTTGGGTAATTATTTATTTTATTTATATATTTGTGTCATATATAATTTATTATAATTGATTATTTCATTACGTTCTTAATTTATCTTATACCATGACTTTTAATAAATAAATTTATATTAATGCAACAAATAATTCCCCAAGCATCAATCAAACAATTTTATGTTGACTAAACCAAATACTGGACAATACTAATAAGGCGAATTCATGGAGGGGCATTACAAAAATATCATCTATACAAAAATTATGTCTTGACTAAATAATTTTGGTCAACCCTTTATCCTTGCATGTGTTCAAGTGAATACTAATGTAGGATCTTTGGTAGTTGTTACACTTCAAGTGAGCCTTTAGGTCCTTTTAGGCCTAAGTAGTTTACCAATGTAGTGCCTTCTATGTTGGGTGGTTTCCAATTTGTATGGAACTATGAGGACAAGTGTAAGGCTAATCAACACACAATTCATGATGTTCAAAATATATCTAAACTCATGATTTCAACAAGTATCATATGAATCCATTAAATGTATACAGATATTTGAAATAATATTATATGTAAGTATGAAGGTTCTATAAGAGAAGCATCCCTTAGAAAATGAGATACTTATTAAAGGAAACACTTAAGAAAGTACTTTAGGTATGTGCAGGATCATCATGGAAAAACCAAGCCCTTAAGTGGCAAAAAATTCAAAAAAATCAGAGTTAGGCAACTTGACATAAAAATTTGAATAAGTTATATATATTATTTCAAAAATATGTAAGAGTAGAATTTGTAGCAAATTGAATGTAGTTTCTAAACTACTAGGTTTATTTTAAAAAACAAAAAATCTATTTGGTGAAAATTCAAAATTTCAATGTAGTAGTACTTACCTAAATTTTAGAGAAAAAATAAGTGTTTGTCTGACCACCCTAACCACAATAAAATGATAATATTTTTTTATAATATTTTAGATATAAGTAGAGGACTCATGTTCGGATGTGATGCATATTTTTTTGTATTTTTTTTCCAAGTAAATAATTAATTATGAATTTTTTATTACAACTTTTAAAAAATATAAAAAGTCATATGTATGATCACCTTAACTTGGTCAAAACTTCATCAAATTCATTTTTTTAACCCTATAGTATCCAAAGCATAGAATGTGATGCATGTTTCAGATTCAAAAAATGTGATACCTTTTGAAAGCTATAAATGTTTTTCAATTAATCTATCAATTAGAACTTTAGTCGTAATTTAAATAGAAAATGAATAATAATTATTTATTAAATTCAAAGTAAAACATAATTTAAATTGGTGGAAATCCGAGAATCTCCTTTCAAAACTCTCTTTGTTTCATCAATTTTGGGTCAAAAAACGTCATCAGCCACATACGCATCATATCGCCACTTCCATCATGATCCTACACATACCCTTTTATGCAACCTAATTTAGACCGTCCATCATTATAATGAATTCTCTTGGATTCACCTCTCCATCTCCATTTGAATTTGTAGTCTCATAATACATGTTATAATTATGGGAAAGTTATGCATGATAAGTTGTATTTGCTAGAAGCTCATCAAAACTAAGCTCTTGCCACAAAACCTTGAGATTTGTGAATATTCATAAATAAATAAACCCTTATCTTATATACACTTGGAACTTGAATAAGAATAACTAACTGAAAAATAGTTTCTTTAAATTTGAATAAGAGATTAAAAAAATTCCTCATTTATTTTCTTTGTTAAGTGTTTCTATGATACCCTTAAAATTGGACTATTTTTCTAAAATGATATATCCATTTTTACAAACTCATTAAATTTACACATTCTTTTAAAGTACTTATTGACTTTATGTTTGGGTCTATTACAATAAGAATCCTCAATAATTTTATTTTTCCCTCAAATATCTTCTTTAGAACACAATTGATGCTTGGGTAGAAGAACCAAGACCTTGAATAAAATGGCTTAAATATTTGTTAGTATAAACAAAGATACTTACACATACCATGTTCATGCTATTGAGATAATCTAATAAATATTTTTTCTTTAAGTCTTCTCTTTGTTAAATGTGATTATCCATGTCTTTTCTTTTAAAAAATGTAATATTTTTGGGCTTTCAACTTTCTCACTTCTTTCCATTAAGAAAGGAAACCTTCATTTGCAAATGCATATTTGAGTAAATAGTGGAAAAATTTATTCCCAACCCTCTTCAAAGTAGCACCCATGTATAAATGTTTTCCAAGTTTTTCATTAATTAAAATACTCCAAAAAGTCTTAAGGGACTAGTTGGCCTTTGACAAATGGAGCCACTATTCAATATTCAACTGTAGTGAACTGCCTTGCCCATGTGTCATCAAAGGGGTGTAGTTTTTGAATTCACTAAATATTATGGGGAATAATCCCTAAATCAAATTTAGTAATTGAAGATTGGAGGGAATAGGGTAGTTATAAATTACGAGTAAAATGTTTTTGAGAGGCCAATCTAAGTATCACAAAAGTGCAAAATACATGTTCTAGTAATTTTTTGTACATAATCTAAATCTATAAATTTAGAATTTGAATTTTTTCCTATTGCCATAAATTAAGGTTCATGAACGTTCTTATTCTATAAATTTTTAAAAATTTATGGAGTTGAAGCCAAAGCTTTTCCTTGATATTCTTGATGACCTAATTTACCAATAATAGGAAAAGATATGTATTAAATTCAATGTCAAAATCTAAAATTTGGGTATGTGCAAGATCATGATGGGCCAAAAAGTGGAGATATGATGAGTATGTGTAGGGTATGTGGCTGAGGAATTTTTTTTACCCAAAATTTATGAAACAAAAAGGGTTTTTAAAGGAGATTCTCAGATTTCCACCAATATAAATTATCTTTTACTTTGAATTTAATTAATAATTATCATTCATTTTCTATTTGAATTATGACTAAATTCTTGATTGATAGGTTGATTGAAAAACATCTATAGCTTTCAAATGGTATCATATTTTTTGAATCTCAAACATGCATCACATTCTATGATTCGCATACTATAGTATTAAAAAAATTGAATTTCATGAGTTTGATAAGGGTCGATTTATACCGGTTTATGTTTTTAAAGGTTATAAAAGAAATGTAATTAGTATTTGCTGAAAAATTGCCAAAAGTATGCGTCACATATGATATGAGTTCTCTACTTATATCTCAGGAGCCTATAATTTTTTTATCGTTTTATTTGTGGTTGAGAATGATCGAATAATTTCTCTCTTTTTTCACGGAATTTAAGTGCTACTACATTCAAATTTTCGCAAATAAATTTACAAAAAATAAAAATAAACCTAGTATTTTATAAACTACATTCAATTCTCTGCAGAATCTATTCTTACATATTTTTGAAATAATATGGATAACTTATTCAATTTTTTTACGGCAAGTTGCCTAACTCTGATTTTTCTAAATTTTTTGCCACTTAAGGGCCTATTTTTTCCATCATGATTTTGAAAAATTATTCTAAACCATAGCTAGGTGCCTTGATGCTTTCCTTATAGACTAGATTAAAATCTTAATTTTAAAATTTTCTTTTAATCCATAAGTAAATTTCTTGATATTGCCCAATTCTATTGAACACACCCTAAAGATTCAAAACCATTGTATAGAGAAACTTGGTTGTTGGAAGACATTATTTAGGTTTAGTGCCTTGAACATAATGTTACTAAATCACAATATCAACAGTTGGATCACTATCTCTTGTATTTTTATCTTTGTTCATGTTATTATTATTAGCATTAGTCTCCTCCTTATCAAAGGTTTCTTCTTCCACATAGAAGTTGACAATCATTTCTTGTTTTTTTTTTGGATTCTCTACCACAATAGCTAGCATTAGGTCCTTTTCCAAGCTTTATGGGAGGTATGTGTTTAACTTCACGTAGTCCAGCTAGTAGATTCTCTATTGTCTATGCTAATTAAATAATAGCCTATTATTTAATTAATATTGCCTATTTTACTTTTAATTCCTACTAAACTCTTAAGGTAGTTAATTTATTTAATTTACCTATCATAGACTATGGTATTCTATTCATTAATAAATTAAATAAATGACCCTATTTAAATTTTATTTTATTTCTAAAACCTCTTTTCCCCTTTTCCTCTAAATGGGAATTAAATTTAATTATTTAATCTCTCCCTTTTCTCTCTTAGTCCCATCCTCTAAATTTTCTCATTAACCCCTAATCTTATACTAATCACTCCAATAACTATGTGCACACACTTAATCCTTGATTAAGAGGTGTCACATCCTCCATATTCTCCACTTGTTTTAATACAAACCCTAATCTAATCCTAATCCCCCTCTAATCATTTGCGCATTTCTAATCTTGTGATTAGGAAAGGGTTCAAATCCTTTCTATTCATTCCTCATGTACCATGTCCTTTAATCCTTAAAGCCTTTTCCCTTTTGGAAAAGGAACCCCATATGCATCCTTGTCCCAAAGGTACACCCAAGGAATTTAAAAATCCTTTATTCCCTTCCATTGCATACGTTGGGAATATAAGAAAAGGAAGATCTTTATGACAAAGATATTCCCCATCTCCCAAGGTACCTCCTAAGTACCAATCTCCCTCTCAATCCCTCACATTGTGTCACTTGGAACAATCTCATGGCTCAAGAGATCACATGAACTCCTAGCTTTTGATCCTCATCCTTTCATCCTAGCCCTCCATTACTCTCTCCTTGCATTCATATATCTCAACACTTAACCATTTTTATTAATCATGCAACTTTCAACAACTGAACACCATTCCCCATCTCCCAAGGTACCTCCTAAGTACCAATCTCCCTCTCAATCCCTCACATTGTGTCACTTGGAACAATCTCATGGCTCAAGAGATCACATGAACTCCTAGCTTTTGATCCTCATCCTTTCATCCTAGCCCTCCATTACTCTCTCCTTGCATTCATATATCTCAACACTTAACCATTTTCATTAATCATGCAACTTTCAACAACTGAACACCATTATGCTATCAATTTTTTGTGAGCACACGTCTAATCAATTAGTATTGGCAGATCTACACAACAAGAGGTTCAACATGCTTATTTTTTTGTTCAATTTCATGATGGTTTTAATATTTTCCACCTTATCTTAAGTGTTTCACTGGTTTTTGTGTTTGATTTTTATTGCAATTTCCATCCACTTTGAGAAAAAATTACTTGCACATAATTTTATATATTAATAATAACATAATAATGAAAATATAATACTAATATTATTAATAACATAAATAAAAAAATAACTAGGGATTTATTTTACTATGGGCAGGACTGTGGAGCACAGGCAGGAAAAGATGGATTTTGAATCTCTGAATAGTGGAGCAGGCTGTGGAGTAGGATATGAGGAATCCTAGGCAGAATCAATGCATGTTCCGAGTGGGGAGAAAGGTAAGGATGAATCTAAAGAGAAGGACACCAAAAATAAAATTTAGGTGGACCCGGGAGGAAAGACAAATCTGGGGGGTCCCCTAAAGGACAAAAAGGAAAAAAAGGAAAAAATTCCAATGAAGTGGTATGGACCGCTGATAGGGAAGGAGCAAAGCGCAAACCCTTGTCTTCGCTGTTTTGTTTTAAGCCAAATGGTAAATTGATTTTCCCTCTAGTGAGTAATCTTTCTGACCCAATGAAAGGTAAGTTTTCCATCTTTGTGCTTGATCTTATTATTGATCATAATATTGCTTCAAATGATGGAAAAAGTCCTGGTTGGAAAGTTCATAGGCCCTAGACCAAATATTGAGGTGGTTAGGGAGTTTGTCAAAATTAAATGGAGAACCAATGGGAAGGTTATGGTGGTTGCTCTTCCTAGAGGTTTCTTTTCCTTTGAGTTCACCTGCAAGGAGGATATTTTGGTTGTGAGGAGCAGTGGACCCTAGGTCATAGGAAAATCTTCCCTAGCCCTCAAGAAGTGGACCTCACGTCTAGATATCTCTGACTCTATTTTTGAAAACGTTTCAATTTGGGCTAGATTCTCAGGTCTCCCTCTGGAATACTAGAATGAGGACATTTTCAATGGCATTTTTGGTTCTTTTGGAGAGCTCTTGTCTATTGACCCTATGACAGTAGCTAGAAAGCAATTGGTATTTGCTCAAATATGTGTGGGAGTTTCATAGAATATTGACCTTCCTTCTTCAATAAATATTCAATCTAAGTTGGGAACCTGGATGAAAACTATAGAGTTTGATTCCATTCCCTTTTTTTGCTTTAAATGTAGAAAAATGGGGCATTGGGATAAAAAATGTCCATTAAATGCCAGTAAAGAAAAAGAAAACCACCAGTCCAACCCTAAGATTGTTTGGAGAAAGAAATCTGATGGGGAAGGAAAAGCAAGCAATACCAATGAGGAGGCTGAAAGGAAACATGAAACTCAAAGGAATATCTCTGACTTTAATGATGAAACAGAACCCAAGGATCCTATTGTGCAAAAGAATCACCAAAGAGGGGAAGAAGATAATGTTGGTCCTAAGAAAGATTATGAAAAAACATTGGAGAGTGTAGAGGAAGTTAAAAGGGATGAGGACTTTGTTTCCTCCACTCTTAATATCTTATCAAAAGGTAAAGAAAATGGGTATCATGGAGTGGAGGAAATTCCTATCTAGGGTCTGTCTTTGGATATTGGAATTCCTATCTTGAATACTACCTTTGTTGAATGCTCCCCTTCGAGGGACCCTCTAAAATTCTGGGAAAAATCAACTCCGTATTTTGTTAAGGACACCTTTGAGAATCAAAGCCAGAACACCGAACTTTCAAGCTATAATCTAAATCAACTTAGGAATGGCCAGATGGACACCCTCCCTTGGGAGCAAAGAAGAAGGTATGATAAAGAATGGGAATTTGGTAGAGATGGAGAGCCAAGAAGATACTAATTGGGAAGAAGTCCTCTCTCATTCTAAGAAAAATAAGGAGAAAATAAAATATCAAAATACTCTGAGTGGAGTTGTTACCAAAACAAGGGAAAAGGCGGATTGTGGAGCTACTAAGCTTAGCCAAGGTAGAAGATTGGGAAAATGGCAGAGAGAGCATGAAAGCTTTCAGGACATAGCAAATGGTGTTCAAAAGACCATTCCAGAGATTCTCCAATCCCCTGGTAAGATATGAAGATTATGTCTTGGAATATAAGAGGGCTCAATAGCCTTCACAAGAGAGATGTTTTGCACAATTTTGCTATGGATCATAAACCTGATAGTCTCCTCATCCAAGAGACTAAAATATCCAAAGAAAAGGTGGAGAATATCAAAATGTTTCAGAACTATGGGATTCAAGAAAATAGCTTAGATGGTGCATCAGGAGGAATTGCAACCTTTTGGAACTAGAACCTCATTAAAGGGGAACCTTTGCTAGAGAGCAACAATCATGTGGCTACTAAATTCACACATATCAGAGACAATTTTAGCTAGATTTAGTCGAATATCTATACTCCCAATGGGAAGGGAGCTAGAATATCTTTGTGGAATGAGCTCTCTGCTTTCCAATTTTTTTTTGATAATGGCCACTAGGTAGTAATGGGTGATTTTAATACTCCCCTTCTTAATGAGGAGAAATTTAGAGGCTCTCAGGTGAATTAGGAGAGTAAATATGACATTTTTGACTTCATCAACAATAAAGAGTTGATTGAAATGGACTTGCAAGGGGCTCAGTATACATGGTCGAATAGAATAATTGGTAAGGAACTTATTCAAGTAAGGTTAAATAGAACCCTAATTTCTCATCAGTGGCTTTTAAGCTATTTCCACTTTCTTAAAGCTCTCTCTAGAGTAGGGTTAGATCACTTTCCCATAAGTTTTGTGGAAGATCCTATTAATGTGAAGAGAAACTCTCCCTTTAGATTTGAGAGAATGTGGCTATCCCACCCCCTTATTTTTGATGAAATTAGGAAATGGTGGAATATTGATGTTTTGGGTACTACTATGTTCATAATTGCTAAAAAACTGAGAGAAGTCAAACACAATTTAAGAAGATGGAAAAAAGAATCCTTTGGAAACATTTTTGGTATTAAATCCGAACTTCAAATGGATCTTGCGGAGATCCAAGAAAAAATTCAAAAGGAAGGATACATTGAAAATAATAAGGTTTAAGAAAATGAGCTACTGGTGAAATTGCATGACATAATAGCTAAACAGGAGGAGTTCTGGAGGTAGAGATCGAGGGTGTTGTGGCTTTCAGCTAGAGATAGAAATACAAGGTACTTCCATTTATCTGCCTCTAAAAACAAGGCTGCCAATAGAATCTCTCTCATAGAAGTTAATGCTATGAGATTTGAGGAAGAGGAAGACATCAAAAAGTAGGTTGTCCTCTTCTATAACAACCTTCTTTTGGCGAATGGGGAAATCAATCAAAATGACCACTTGATCTTTTATTAGAGGCTATCTCTAAGGTTGTTGAGAGGGAAGATAATGAAAAGCTTGCGGCCATCCCTCTAAGGAGGAAATCATGAAAGCTATCTTTTCTTTTGAAGGAAATAAGGCCCCTGGGCTTGATGGATTTCCTATGTTCTTTTTTCAATGGTTTTGGGATATTGTTGAAAATGATGTCGTGAATGTTTTAAGGAATTCTTTGGGTCCAGAAGGCTCCTTAAGGAACTAAATGCTACTTTTGTGTTCCTTATTCCTAAGAAACCAGGGACAATGGAGTTTGAGGCATTCAGACCCATTAGTCTTTGCAACTCTCTCTATAAAATCATATCAAAGGTTTTGACTTCAAAGATCCTTTCTATCCTCCCTTCGTTGATTTCCCCTCAGCATAATGGTTTTGTCCCTACAAGGAAAATATTAGATTCTATAGTCACTGTCCATGAGAATATCCATTCACTTGTGGAGTCTAAAACTAAAGGGTTTTTTCTTAAGCTGGATATATCCAAAGCTTATGACTATGTTGATTGGGAGTTTTTATTCAAAATTCTAATGGGGTTTGGTTTTAGCAGTAGAGTCATTTAGTTGGTGAATCAGTTGGTTACTATGGTTTCCACATCTATTATTGTGAATGGATCTCCTAGATTCTTTCAAAACTCAAGAGGTTTAAGATAGGGTGATCCTATCTCACCTATTTTTTTCACAATAATGGCTAAAAGGTTGGGAAGTAATCTTAAAAAATTGATTGACTAGAGGTATCTTGTAGGGTCTTAGTCCTTCTTCCACTAATCTATTTTTTTCTCACCAACAGTTTGTTGATGACACCATGTTGATGGGAAGATCTAAGGTGAATGAGGCTAAGAATTTGAAAAAAACTTTGGACGTGTTTGAGAAGGCGATTGGGAAAATGGTCAATAGACATAAGAGTTCCCTTTTTTTCTTCAATACCCCTGAGCATAGACAGGTCAAGATTTCAAGAATCCTTGGTTGCAGAGTGGAATCCTTACCTTCTTCTTATCTTGGACTTCTGTTATGCCTTGAACCTCTAGATTCCTTTTGGTGTTCGTTGGTTGACAGGTTCAGAAAGAAGTTGGCAAGATGGAAAGGAGCTCTTTTGAACCAAGTTGGAAAAATTCAACTTCTTAAAGCTTCTCTTCAAAACCTCCTGGTTTATGCTTTAAGCCTCTTCAAAATTCCTACTGAATATGCAGAGGCCATTGAAAAGATTCAAAAAAAGATTCCTTTGGTCTGGAGTGGAGGAAAGAAATAGAATGCCTCTGATAGGGTGGGATTTGGTTTGTAGACCAAAAACCTTTGGGGGTTTAGGTCTCATAAATATTAGAATTATGAATAAGACTCTTCTAGCCAAACAAATATGGAGATTTTTCTCATCTGGTGGAGAATGGAAGGACATTTTAAGACAAAAATATATTTCCGACTGTTTATCCCTTAAAGCTTTGTTGGACTCTCTTATCCCCCCTCGTGGCTCAACTTGCTGGAATGATATGATTGTTGGTAGAAAAATTCTAGAATCAAGGATAGGATGGCACATTAGAAGTGGCAATCTAGCCAAAATTTGGGAGGAAAGATGGATTTTTAAGGAACCCCTTATCAAAATTGAAAGATTCAATAGATTGGTAGAGCTATGTAAAGCTACTTTCGGGGAGCTTGTCAAAGATTATTGGTATGAAGGAAACTGGGTGAATTTATGTGTGATTAGTCAGGAGTTGGCTCAACTTCAATCCCCCTTAAAGGCTATCAATTTGGGACAAACCCAACAGGATGATATTCTTATTTGGATGGACAACCCTTCAGGTAACTACTCTATCTCTTCAGCTGTCTCTTTGTTGTCCCTTTCTCAAGCTCCCCCCTTCTAGTCAAAAGCATGGATTAAACACTTGAGTCCTAAAGTCAATATCTTCTTTTGGATTATGCTTCTGAATAAGGTGCTTACGATGGACAATATTTGTAAACGAGGATTTCAAATCCCCAACAGATGTTACCTTTGCAAGTGTGAGGCGGAGTTAGTCAACCACTTGTTTCTCCACTACCTATTTGTTTCCTTAATCTGGGGAAAATTATAAGCCCTCTGGAATATCTCTTGGGTGTTCCCCTAGACCATTGAAGATTTATTTTTACAATGGAAAGCCTCTACTCAAAATCCCTTCATTCAAAGTTTATGGACATTCATATTCCATTTTGTTGTTTGGGGAGTGTGGAAAGAATATAATAATAGAATTTTCAGGGATAAGGAAATGTCAGAGAATAATGTCTTTGAGAAAAAATTTAGGCTTATAAAGGAAAACTTTAATGTGATTCCCCAAAAATATCTTAACCTTGAAGCAGTGGTGTGTACTCCCTATGATCTAATGATATAAAAGGAGAGGAATATTAAAGTGGATGTTTCTTTAGCATCCAAGCTAGCCAAAAAAAGTAGGGAGGGTGTGTGTTGGACCTTTCCTCCAAACAGTTGGTATAAGGCTAACTTTGATGGTGCCACGAAGGGCAATCCAGGCATATCTGGTAGTGGAGGTGTGTTAAGGGATTCAAAAGGTAATTTTATGGTGATTGTGGCCATATCTCTAAGTCTTCAAACCAACCATGTGGTAGAGGCTATAGGATCTTTTCAAGTTTTAAAGTTAGCTTATAATTTGAATATAAAAAATTTATGGCTAGAAGGGGATTATAAAAATATCATTGATTGTCTCTTAAGAAGGACCCCCCCTCTTGGTCGATAAAGAATTGGATTGATGAAGCAAATTCTATTCTAGACAAGTTCGATAAAGTAAAAGTTTCACACGTCTATAGGGAAGCTAACAGCATGGCAGATTACTTTGCAAATGAAGGGGTTAGGAAGCAAGGACTGAACACGTGGCATAATTGTAGGGACTTGAGAACTAAAGTCAAGGCCTTACTAGATTATGATGTTACACATGGGAAAGAGGAAAATACATTTAATGATTAAAGGGAAAGGGGCTAAGTACATAAAAATCAAGAGATTTGATGGGGTTGCGTCATTTTACTTAGCTAGGAAGAAAAAGTGACACGCTTTGTGGGTGCATTGGAATGGCTGCATAATTCTGTAATTGGTGCTTGACGCTAGTAGAGTTTGCAGTAAGGTGCAAACGAAAATGGGGGGGATAGGAAAATAGTTGAGCCAAAAAAGCTATGAGGTGCATACGAGGAATGATAAGGTCTGGAAGCAGATTGTAAGAGGTGGGCTAGTTCCATTTCTGGAAAAAATTCATGGGCTTGATACAATGGCCACAGACTACTTTAAGAAGAACTAGAACAATGGCGAAATAATTCTCTTTGGGAGAAAGGTGAAACTGGATGAGCAGATTATAGGGGAGGTTACTGACATGTCCATCGAGGGTGTGAAGTTATATTGCAACAGGAGGTTTTTTGATGAGGTGGTCATCAGATTACCTAAGAAGGATAAGGAGAAATTGAAACTGGTTAAATTTTCCAACAACTATTTTGAAATTGACACCATCAAGGTGTTGTGGAGAAAGGTGCTTCATGTTATAATGGAGTATATCACCCTAGATGAGAGATTCACAAGAGTTGATGGTCATCATTTTTCCATTCTTAACCACTTCTACCATAAGGTACAAACTTCTCTGCCTCACTACCTGTTATGTTTGTTGAGTAATAGCCTTGAGGACCATAAGAAAAATCCTAGGAGATATCCTATTCTTCATCCTAGTTTTATTAGGTTAATATATGAACACTATCAAAGTATGTCAGCTTTATCCAAACTTGTTACCTCCACGATGTCTGAGGACTATGACACGAATAGTGGGGGTTTAGAGAATCAGCCTTACCAGGAAAGAATTGTTGAAGCCCACTCATCCTCTGAGATGTCTATTAAGAAAACCCAGCCTAAAAAACCCCAGCTTGCTAAAGCTAACCCTAAGACCTAGCTCGACTGCCCTGTCCCCTTAAAGAATCCAGTTCTCAAGGGCTCCCCTACCAATAAGCTGGTTTCCTACTCTATAGACTCCTTGGAGGACAAAGCTGAGAACCCTGAAGCTAGCAGAAATTCTATGCCCTCCCCTCTTGCCTCTTTCAAAGCTAATCGTACAAGATTTCCTAGCTCCCCCAACTCGGATGATGTTAACCTCATATTAGACCAGGGTCAGTTTGGCGATATTCTTGCCTCTACAAGAAATGACATTGGTGACATTTTTTAGGGTTTTGAAATGGGCCTATCAAGAAATAAGTGATCTTAATCAAAGAAATAGGGCTCTATATAGCAAGTTGGAGGAGCTAGAACTGAAGTTGGCCACTCTCAGCAATGAAGAAGGAAAATGAAAAAAGAATAACACTAGAATGAGAGAAGGAGACATCAAGGAAAAGTACAAGATGCTGGAAGCTGAAATGATCAAAATTAAAAATAATATGAAAACTGTTGTGGAACAAAACCATAAAATGGCTAGGCACAATGCCATCATTATCAATGCTATGTCTAAACAACTGGAAAAAATACAAGAGGGTTCACTGGTCATTGATTTGGAAGAGAACAAGGATAAAAGCAAGAATGAGGACCAAAGTATCTCGAAAAGTACCTGTGCCAATCTTAAAAGGAAATCACCTCCTACTACCCAGATGGTTCAGATTTTAAAGAGGGGTGTTCAGGATATGAACAAGTTGGAAGCTAAGATTGCAAATTTATTAAAGGTCCAAATTTAGTTGTTGTTGGCTTTTTGTTTGGTTTTTTGGTTATGTGGCCTTCGCTAGCCTTTTTGGTGGCTGTGGACTTGTCTTCTTGTTGTTTTAACAACCTTTCTACTTTTGGTGTCTTTAACAATCTTATCTTCAGTTTGTAAACGTTGTGGTTTCGGGTCCCTATAAAACCCATTTTTTCCTCTTTCAAAAACATAAATAAATGAATAATAATATTTTAGTAATTATATTACTATAATTATAAAATTATTAATGATAAAATAATAAGAATGATATTATATTATAATATAATAATATACATAATACTAATATAAATAATAATATCAAAATAATAAAAATATAATAATATCAAAATATTAATAATATAGATAATACGCATAATATAAATATATTAAGTATAATATAATAATGATATTTTATTAATATTAATAATAAAATAACATTTATATATCTTAAACATGATCTATATAAAATATGAGAAATATATCATATAAAAATAATCATAATAATATAATAATATTAAGATATTAAAACAAGTCTCCCCACTGTCCCCGTGGTATTTCCATTGTTTGTCACATGAAAAAGGTTTACAGAATAATATAATAATAATATTTTACTAATATTAATAATAAAATAATATTTATATATCTTAAATAAATACACTATATTGTTTATATTTTATATAAATATATCTCCTATATTTAAGATATATATGCTAGCTATTATATTATCATATTATCTTATCTTTATCATACTTTTTGTTTTAATGTACATGACCTTTCAAACCTTCTCAGCCTAATTATGAATAGAACACACCAAATAAAAAATATCAAAATTCTAGAAACTTTGAAAATTAAAAAAAAAACTTTAAATTCAAAAGAATCCATCGATACAACTTATTTACATGTAGATGAGTATCTTTTTTTAAAAAAATTGACATGACAAGTAAAAATAGATTTATTGGGATTAAGAAGATCATGAGTAAAAATAGATCTATTGGGAGTAAGAAAAATCCATCGATACAACTGTAATCTATTATTATTTTTGTATTGAAACAAAACAAGTACAAAGAATTAAATGATGACAGTTTTACAAGAATGACTTAAGTTCACACATATCTACCTTATTTTAACTAATTCTAACATGATGAATAAACATACATCTATTTAGGAAACCTTTTCTAACTTCTCCCCCCTCTTCCCTCCATTGATGCCCTCAAAATAAATGTAAACCACATCTCTACCATTTTAAATCTTATATTATCCTATTGTTTGTTTGAGAAAAATTTCAAGAATACATATTTTATTTTAAACTCTAAAAAATCTAAAAAAATTTAAAATTATAAAAACTTAATAGATAAACTCAATTAGAACTAGATATCTACATTTACAACTCATTATAACATAAAGAGTAAATACTGGGATAGCCTACAAAAATTGACCAAATAAAAAACTCAAAATCCTAGAAACCTTGAGAATATAGAGTAAATAAACATTTACTCGGATAGCCTTCAAAATTTGAAATATTCGCTAAATAAAAAACTCAAAATTCTAGAAACCTTGAGAATCCTAAAAAACTTTGAATTCATATGAATCCATAGATATAGCTCATTACCTAGATGCCAATCTTCATGATGAGTAAAAATAGATCTATTGAGAGTAAAAATATAAGGGTTATTTAAATTTTTTGGATTGAAAAAAACGCATGCAAAGAATTAAAGGATGACAGTTGTACAAAACCAATTAAAGTTCACACATATCTACTTTAATTTAATTGATTCTAACATGATAAATAAACATATATCTATTTAAAAAGTCTTCCCTACCTAAACTTCTTCCTCCACCAGCCCAAAACCCCCCAATTTATTAAAATCTCTTTAAAACTAAACCTCGCTCAGTCACAGCTCACCAAATAAAATACTCAAAATTCTAGAAACCTTGAGAATCTAATATTTTTTGAATTCATAAGAATCCATAGATACAACTCATTACCTAGATGCCTATCTTCATGCCGAGTAAAAAAAGATCTCTTGAGAGTAAAAATACACACTTTGTATTGAGAAACAAAACGTGTGCAAATTATTAATTAAATGATGAATGCAAAGAATTAAAAGATAACAGTTGTACAAAACGACTAAAGTTCACACATATCTACCTTATTTTAACTGATTCTAACCTGATAAATAATCATATATCTATTTAAAAAACATTTCCCTAACTTAACTTCTTCCCTCACCACCCTAAAACCACTTCTTTCCCCACCACCTCCAAAACCTCCCAATTTATTATAAAATCTCCTTAAAACTAAACCTCAGTCAGCTCTAGCATTTGGAATTCTATATTAGCCAGAAAAATTACTTTACTCTTCAACTGACTGTCATTGGAGAAGCTCTGCGGATAAAAGAAAAGAAAAATTCTAGTGTTTGTTTGAGAGAGGTGAAAATGGCTGGCATTCCGAGACTCACAGTAGGAAGCAGTGCAGAGCAGGTGGAATATCGCGATGAACTGATTACTAACATACTTTCGAGGGTTTCAACGAGAGATTTGATTAAGATGTCCACAGTGGCAAAGAGATGGCGAACCCTCATATTTGACCCAGAGTTTGTTTATATTCATTGCAACAATTGTTACCAAGAATCCATTTTTGTTTACATTGACCGATCACCAGTATTACGATTTGTGGATAGCTTTCAATTCCGCTCCCACAATCTCCAATCAGGTAATCTTTCAAGCGTTTCTCTTTCTCTGGAGGGCATAGACGGTTTTCATTTTAGTCGTTGTGCACGTCTACTCGCTTCATCAAATGGGCTGATGTATTTCTGTACACTTGTGACTTCTGTGAAGATCCCGGAGTTTTTTGTGTACAATCCAGTAACTAAGTTTCTGAAAATTTTACCCCTGCCTCCTGCCATGGATAAGAAGAGAATGACCTTCCCAGTTTTAACTGGCTTTTGTTCTCTCAAACATACTGGAAAATTGGTGATTGGAGGCTTCTCTGAGGATAGGGACGACACACGCACACTGGTATTTGATTTCCAATCAAATTCATGGTATGAGGGCCCACCTCTCGCTTTATCTAGCTACTATACAAGACCCAGAGAAAGTCCTTCCAGTCATACTGTTTTTGTTAATGGTGTCATTTATTTCGTTGTTAGAACACCAGTCATAGCTGCTCAGGAAGGGTGTGAAGCTATATATGGGTTGTTTAGGGATGAAGACGGTCTGTTTCACAAGATTATAGGTTATGATGTGAATCAAGACCAGTGGTGTTTTTCTGTTTTCATTCCTATTTCAGTGGGTTATCCATATTGCCTCTTTGAATGGGAGGGAAAACTATTAGTCTTGGCATCTAATCCCACCGATGAGAACGAGGAGTGTGATGGGCATTTTGTGTTCTGGATTTTGGATACACAACAAAAACGTTGGACACCAGATCAGGAGCTGGATTTATCATATATAATTTATGATTCTTGGGAGGTATTTGCGAGTGGTGGTGTGGTATGGTTGGCAACAGGTTACAATTCTGTCATAGTTTACCATATGAAAACCGGACACTGCTCAATTCACCGTCTAGATGATGGTCATGTTTGGGAGAAGCCTAAACATATTCCATGTGTAGCTTTTGAGCCGACCCTTTTGTCATTCTGAGACTTTTGTGAAAATGAGAGTCTGGATTACAAGTTTGGTGTTGAATCTGTGATAAATGGCCTCATTTTAATTAGTGTATTTGATAGCAAAACGAATGCGCAAATGGTATAAAATCTTCCTTCCAACAATACAATTTTTGGGTTAGATGTTGATGGTGTAATTAGTGGAGAGCAGTTGCTAGCACTGTAAAGTATAACAGAGCCAGTACCTTCTGATTGGCTAGGGTGATTTCAAATGAATCATTTAAAAAAGCTTGAAATGTGCTGTTTATTATTGCCTATTTTTATACTATTGACATAATACAAGCAATTTACTATTTCATGTATTTATCCCCAATGAGCATTCGTTGGTTCGGAAATTCTTCTTACGTCTGCAGCATGAACTTAGACTTATGCAGATGAGAACAAAATTTCTATTCAAAACTTCCATTTATTGCTCATGAAGTGTAATTGTTCAGCAACAAAAAAATGCATGTTGGATTATTCTCTGTGTATATAATATAACCATATTTAGTTGCTCTCTAAAATATGATGATCATTAGACGTTAAAAATTCTCTGGGATTTCTTTTGTTAATTCATTATATTCATACAACGTACAGGTATAAACTTAGTTGGAACCCCTGTTTTGAGGCATAAGTGATCTTTCTTGTCATTATCACTATTTCAGTCTGTGCTGAATTGTCCTGTTCACATTCAATTCCACTGGTTATTCATTTGCTATCAATTTCATTTTACATTGCAAGTACTGGCTTATTCACGTTGCTTTATTCATTTGTTTTACTTTGCAAATACTTTTGGAAGCCACCACTATTTGAAGTGGAAAAAAGTGTCATCTCATTGCTTTAAGTATTGAGAAGCAAATTGGAGCGCTATCTATTAGTGATGATTATGCAGGGAAGGACATTAAGTTCTTCCTGTAAGTACAAGTAGTTGACGAAGATGTACTCAGTAGATACTAGAAATCCAATGGCAGTACTAATGAGTTTATAAGCTATCCCTGAGCCAAAACGATTGGAAAAGTGTATCTATAGTCTAATCTCTTAACCATTTTTGAACGATTTCTCTTGTGGTCGTAGAAAGAAGAGATAAAATCTCCAGTCAACACCGACACCACTCTGGAGAACATATAATTTGGAGCTAATATAGTTTCTTCTGGGTGCAGCTGTCCATGCCATGTGGGAACGTTCTGTCATGCTACCAGGGGTTGATTACTGCTTTCTGTAAATTGGAGCTGGCTCTTATAATTGTCATCTCATTTCTTGAAGTATTGAGATGCAAATTGGAGCGCTAACCATTTTTGAACACCGACACCACTCTGGAGAACATATAATTTGGAGCTAATTTGGAGCTGTTTATCTTTCAATGAATATAGTTTGTTCTGGGTGCAGCTATCCATGCCATGTCGGAACGTTCTGTCACGCTACCAGGGGTTGATTACTGCTTTCTGTAAATTGGAGCTGGCTCTTATAATTGTCATCTCATTTCTTGAAGTATTGAGATGCAAATTGGAGCGCTAACCATTAGTGATGATTATGCTGGGAAGAACATTAAGTTCTTACTATAAGTACAAGTTTTTGACAAAGATGTACTACTAATGAGTTTATAAGCAATCCCCGAGCCTAAAGTATTGGAAATGTACTTGTCTAGTGTAACTAGTCTAATCTCTTTTACCATTTCTCAAGGATTTCTCGTGTGGACATAAAAAGAAGAGAGAAAATATTGTTGGCATCACAAATACTGTTTAGCATGCCCACACAGCTTTTTGAGAATTGGTTGAAAGAGCCTATTTCACATCAAGTGGGGCCCAATACTAGAGTGCATCAATATTAAAAAGTATACAAATATTGTTTGATAGATCACATGTTTGTTAATCTAATGAAGCATACTTCATCTAAAGCTACTTCAATATTGTTAAAATTGGAGTGCATCATTGACCAAATTAGTGAGTTATGGACCAAGGAATTCTAAGAAAATGCACATGGCACTTTACCATGCCATTCTTTATAACTGATTGCATCTAAGAGCAAGTAATAGACAATATTCACAAACTTTTGTCACCATGTTTATGAAATTCAAATGTTCCCACAATGATCATGCTACAACATTGAAGATGCAATCAAGGAACACATTCACTCCATTCTAGCTCAAAATGGTGGACATTCATCTATTAAAAGAAGGAGCTAGTTTATGTAGCATTTCATGTGAGCGATTATATGCTAATCCCCTCATAACTAAGGCATTAATTATTCATTGAGTTCAGTTTTCAAGTTTCATTTGTTATTTCATAGAAATAAGTGTATTGCACTCAATTGTAAGATAAAAGGTACTAAGTATGTTCATACCATGAAATCTCTAGAAACTTGATATCTTCTCATGTGTTTTTAAATTCTAGTAGCCTTTGTGTTTCCAAGAATTTTTTAGTGATCTATAAGTTTATACTAGTGCATAGTCAAATGATCAATGAAAGAAGTCATAGTCAACTTTGTTCCTCTTCTTGTTATTCATGAGATTATCCTTTTGTTGATGGTTTAGATGGTTAATTTTCTTTCCTATTGACATATTAGTATTCAAAATTTGGGAAAATAATTCACTTAGAGAATTAGATAGAGGTACTCATTAAAACTCATTAAAGAAGCCTACAATCAAACATGATCACATTGTTTAACTACATGATCACATGGTAGTATTTCTCCCTTTTCCCACATTTAGAGAATTAGATAGAGGTACTCATTGAAACTCATTAAAGGAGCTTGCCTTTTAATATCGAAAATCCTATTATGACTCATGTTCCATGGTCATAAGCCTCCCATGCTTGGAATCTAAGTGAATACTTAGATATCAACAATTTTTGGATTGCTTGGTAAGATTGAAGTACATGATTATCTTGATTGCTAATGATATATGAGAAGGTTTGTTAGAAGATCAAACATAGCTTCCAACCTTGAAATTTTTATTCTTTAGTTGTTCTAAGAGAAATAGGTTGTCAAACTTCACCTCATCAATTTCTTTCTCTAATGGTTGTGCAATAACCACCTATAAATTTTGTAAATTGGAGTTCAACAAAATTTTGTTGGTTATGCTTATTTCTCATACTGCATTGGATCACATCCTAGCTGTAGACACTTAAAATTGTCCCGAGTCTGCGAGAGCATTTTTGACTAACTCTAATTTTGTCTAACCCCAATTTTCATCTAAACCCAATTCTACTCTTTTTTACATTTTAATAATTAAATATTTTTTATTATTTAATTATTTCAATCATTTTTTCTCACCATTTCGTGAATTAAATAATTATATTTAATTATTTAATCTCTAATTCTATTTCATCCATGATTGAATAAATATTATTATTTATTTAATCATGCTAACCTAAAGTTTCCTCTATGATTAATTAAATTAATTACTTTAATTAAATATTCATGACATTGAAAATAAATGATTTTTTATTTATTTTATTTTTGAAAACTTACCATAATTTTCTCTTTATTTAACTCTTCTATGTCTATTTTTTTTCGATTAACTCTTCCATTTCATTATTTGCTTTTCCACTTGACTAACCCTTTCTTCCACTTGACTGCCTCATTCTTTTAGTTAACTCTTCCACTTTATGCTATTCTCTCCTCTCATTTCTTACAATTTGCTATTTCCTCATTCACTTTTCTCTTCCATCCTTCTTACATTTTCCATTTTTTGAATGAGCAACTTTCCTTTAGCATGTTCTCGCATTCGATCTCATTCATTGATCTTCTATTCAATCTCATCTGTTGATTCTACTAACTTCATCTATAAATTCAAAATTCACTTCTTCAATCGAACAACCACTATCGTCAAAATTTTGTTGTTACTATCATCTTATGTCAATTGATTTGTGCACTTCAAAAAATAAGAGCAACATATAATGCATCTTTAAAAGAGAAGGAGAGAAGAACAATGGAGGTCAACTAATGATGGCATAAAGTTATACTTTGCATTAATTGCTTATATTCAATTTCCTTTATGTTGATTTGCAATTCATTGTTTTGGATTTGATTTCATAGCCGACTTATAACAGATTAGTGGTTTTTGTTAAGTATTTAAGCTTCACCAATTGATTTTTTTGATCCATACATCTAGTGAACTTGATGTGAAGAAAATTTTCTTTTTGGGTAACCTTCTTGTGTGCAAATTTCTATTGTTTAAATGTCTTGTAGGTTGTAGGGTTTTTCAAGAGGTTGTGAAAATCATAATTTTTAGGGGTTGTTTAAGAAAAAATAGACATCATGGTTGCATTTGAAAGCACCAAGCCATAAGTTTTCATATATTATACCCTTTATTTTGGTGGAAAATTGTATTTTAAACTTAAAAAATGTGATTTACAGGAACTTTCTTTGTTAATATGTATATTTTATAGATCTACACTTTTTTACTGCATTTTTTATTGCTACACAATGTAAATTTTATTAATTATGAATTCCATTTCATTTTTTGGTTAGAAAATCAATTCACAAAAGTTGAATCATTTGGTGAGAGTGTTTATTCATCTTTTTCATGGATTTTGAAAATACTAACTTGTAATAAAACATGAGTATCTTTCAAACTACTCATTGGATTTTTAAGTTTTTTATAGGCATTGGAAAGTTTCTTATGATGTGTATGTTGTGGATAGATCATTTGTTCAGATAAAAAGCCAAAAATTAGGTATAATTAGTAAAATTGAATGTTAAACATAAAAAAAAAAAACATGTTGCACAAACTTGTTTTTTGAGCCTTGAATGATGACTAAACCAGGAGTGAACTCCATAGTCCTCTCATTTCCACCATGTGTATTTTGATATATGGAAAGAAGATTGTCAAATGAGGAACACACAAAACATCCTAGAAAGTGTTTTCTCCAAAACTAATAGAGCAAGCTTCCCAAGTACACTCATGTATGTATTGTTTCCCATCAAAATAGGAGACATGTATAAGGTTCAAAAGAAGAGAATATAGACTATGAAGATGTCGTATGATGAGATGCTCTTAAATCTAGAAGCCATCTACTTTCTCCATGACCTAAAAAAGTATAAAGAGATTCCCCTTATTACATGATGTATGACCTTTGTCATTTTTATACTATTTTAAAGAAGGAGAAGGCACTTCATACATTCTAGAAGGAAAATCATTATGATTCTTTTTGAGAATTTGTTTCAATTAATCAATATCCTTCTTAGAACAATAGTGTTCTTCATGTTCTTCCTTCTTGTAATTATATGCACAAGTAGGCCTCTCCTTCTTAGATGTCCCCTCTTAAACGAGGAATTTTTATGTTCTTTTTTGGAATTACATGTGGATTGTGTGCTCTTCTTAGTTTTTCTCTTTTTCTTTTCTTTTCCACTTGAATGTTTCTTATCCTTTGAAATCAAGGTTGCAATTTTGAAGACTTCAAAGCACCCATTTCAATAAGCTTATCTTGCTTCATAGTAAGTTGCATAGAAAAATCCTCAAAGGAAGGCATCATAAACTCGCTCCCAAAGGAATTTTTTGTAGCATAGAAAGTAGACACAAACACTGAATATTCATGTAAGTGCAAGAAGTTGGGTCCACAAAATGTTCAAAAAGTGGAAGTATTTTTCTTAATTTTTCAAATTTTGTCATAGTTGGACTGGAAATTTGAAGCAATTACACATTGAATCTTTAAAATGTTCAGTAATATAAAATTTAGTATTTTGAGTCTAGTTTTCAAATATGTAATTTATTCTAATACTTAAATGATACAAAATATTTTTTAATAGGCATTGTGTTAAAACCACCTTTTAAAAGTTTCTTTTTTAGGACCATACCATGCAGATGTATGTAAACACCATAATTTGACCTAAATAAATGTATTTTTCTAATTCCTTTTGGGGAAAAAAGTGTATTTAATGAATATTGATGAGGATAATTTTTATAAAAAAATTTCTAAATATTTTTTATTGGTCCTAATTGTTGGTTTTTAGAACTCTCATGTACAAACACCATAACTTGACCTAAACTTATCATTTTTTGAATTTTATTAATTTCATTGTGTTAATAATTGTTTATCAATTGATGCGATATATATTTTTTAACAAGAAAATTAACAAATTAAAAGTTATTAAAAAACATGAAAACCTAACATTTCAAGTTTATGGACCAGTTTCCTCATGTAAATTAATTAAAAAATAGAAAAATAATTCAATAATAAAAAATACATATTTAAAAACTAGACATTGTCATCTATAATGGGTTTTAATTTCATAAAAAAATTCTAAGAAAAACCTTATTAGCCATATGGCCAAATTTAGTTTTTTTCTCTTGACATTATTATGGACTTGCACTTGCAGGTCCAAGGCTAAGAGTTGGGTTACAATGTCTTTTTTGAGCCTAAATCCAAGTGAAAAAAATTATTATGATTTTCAAACTTTTTGTAATGAGTACCCACTTTAAAATGGGTATGTATTCTAAAAAATACATGGCTACCTATTTTAGAGTTGAAAAATGTCACTTCCCCTAAATATGGACCCAACTTCTTGCACTTATCCATTCACATCCTAGCTTTGAAATAATACTTAACAACAATTGCGTTTCTGATTTCCCAATTTCATAATCCTTCAATTATTTTCTTAGTGAATTGAATTTGTTGATGAAGTCCTGTATGTTATCAAAATTACATGGATTAAGACTGATTAATTCATTCTCCAACAAATATCCTTGAATTTCATCTGTTTTCCCAAATAAGTTTGATAATGTAATCTACATAGCCATGGGTGTATCTATGTTCTTAATGTGAAACAACAACTTAGAAGAGACATAAAAACACAAATAGCCAATGGATTCTTCACAAATATTCAACCACTTATTCTTTTTAGCTTCATCAACTTTTGGTTCACCATCAAGCCCATGAACTATTCTATACAATCTCTTAACTCTTAGCAATTTGTTCATTTCAGATTTCCATTTAGGATAGTTCTAAGGTGTTAGAAGTGGAATTGTAGATGGTTTCATGATGAAACAAGAAGGAAAGAACACAAATCAAGAGGAATTAAACCACAACCACAAGAAGAATTCCCCCAAGTTCACTTAATTAAAGAACCTCCATAAATATGTGAGCTTGGTACTTTATCATTAGTGTGATTATAAATTCCACTTGTCAAAAGCAGTGAACTGGACCTAATCTTGATACATGCAAATGCCAAAATTAGGCCACATAATCAAGTACAAATTTTGGTATAAAATGAGTTTAATTTGATCATACCACGAAAAAGTACATAAAAAATTATGCACTTTAAAAAAATTGCACCCAAAAATGTTACTGTAGGAGCAGGAATGAAGCCTCAGAAGTTCCCAAAACAAGAATGGTCCAGGAACACCTATGAGAATCTTTAATTTCTGGAAAACCCATGCACCAAAATTAAAAACTAATTACACCACCGCAAAGAGCATGAAATTCAGCCCCAAATAAAAAATTGCTTCAAAATAGAGGTCTTGAGCCTGAGTTATGTGCATTTAAAGATTGACCTCAAAATCCAAATCTTCAACCATGAGAGGGTAAAATTTTCCAAAAAATATATTGTTCAACAAATCTAGCAAATTGTTGCTAGAAATTTAGCAATTTCCAAAGAGTGTTCTACCAACTAATTATATTTTCAAAAAATCTAGAGATTCTTAGCCAATTGTAAAGTGTGGTACCAAATTGACAGAGCCACTAGAAATTTTGCGAAGGATGGCATCTGTAGAATTTGTACCCTTTTTCATTTTTATATAAAAAAAAAAATATAAAAGAAAATTCAAGATGGGGGGTCATGTGGCCACATCCTAACACTAATCAAAGGAGAGTCAAGAAATCTTTTATGGGTCATGGCCTTAATAACATTTCTAAACCCTAAGAGGGGTTGTAGACTCTTAGGTGGGGCCACACCTTAAATGGTGACCAACTTGGTATGGTCACAGGGTACATAGGTACCCTGCACAATAACTCTTAATTTTTTTAAAAATGATTTTTTTGAAAAAAAAATTAAAGTTGCAAAAAATAATTTGACTATATATATATATATATTTTTAAAATACAAAAAATTTCAATCGAATGATTTTTTATTTTACTTTTTTTCTTCATAAAATCATAACTACTATCATAATGGTGACTGTACGAACAATGGAGGGGAAATGTTTTCCTCAAGCCCCGAGTGAAGTGCTCAAATTTTGATGACTCAACAATCAATCTTAGGGTTCTTGGGCCTTCTGGATGTGATGGAAAGGTCGGATTTGACCCAAAATTCTCTAAAATTGTAGCTACCTTCTAGATCTAGCAACCACTCTTTAGGTTCAAAACCTCATAGATTTGGCCTCATATGTCCAATTTGGATGAAATAAAAAGAAAATTTGGCTTTCCCAAACACCCTGAATTCAATGGTGAGCTCAAATTTGTGCAAACAAGATTTAATTTGAACCTATAATATAAAGCCACAAAGAGGAACCCCCAAAATATGGTATTTCTATCAAGTTTTTTTGATTCTCTAGATCATCATATGATGCAAGAGAAGAACATAATCAACCTTTCAAGTTCTACCAAAATCTCTCAAAAAATGGCTAACCAAAGGCACCCCACTTTCTCTGATACCATGTTAGAATTGGCTATGAAAATTTCCACTCAAGATCTAGAGGCCAAACAGAAAGCACAAAGAGAGAAGATCAATATGACGAGAATAAAATATATTCCTATCAATTATGAAAATAGAATTCAATATGAAATGCTTAAGATTGCAGTGAAATTGATTATCCTAGAATTCTTCAATATGCAATATATGAGAACCCCTTGGTTATATAGCCAAGGTGAGACTTAAGATATCATAAGATTATGACAAATATTTTAATCTTAAGATATGAGACAACTTATCATAGGCTACCTATGAAAATATAAAATCTAGAAATGACAACTAAGTCTTCTAGAAAAAATATTAGGACCTAAGTAAACTTAACATGTGAATATGTCCCCTAAGTTTCCTAGTAAGGAATTAACTAGGTAAAAGACTTTATTCACACCAATAGAAATCTACAATGATTTTTCTTTTGTCTTCATTTTATGCTTTGAATGATAAAAATACATATAATTAATGTCAATACAATCTAAAATTGGTTAGATACAAATCAAATCTACTATTAATGTCTTCACATGCTTGAAGGCACAACCAGTAATAGTTGTTCTCAATTTTTGAATGTGGACCATCAATTTGATGAAGATCAATGGTAGTTGTAGATATTTTAAATCCTTTCCATGAAGATAAAACTACTTATTTCTTTTGTATTGTAATGGGAAATGTGTCAACATTTTTAGGACTTGTGAAAACAAAAAGAATACCTTATATGCTTCGTTAAGGATTTCTTTCGTGAAATAATAAGAATAGATAAAGATGAGATAGATTGTGCAATTTTGGGAGTTTGGGGAGACAAAGACTTGAAAAATATTAACTTGTGTTCAGGATTAAGCTAATGCAAAGAGGAAACAACACTTGCAGCTAGTATGAATTTCTGACAAATCAACTCAAAACTATACGAACGATACTTTTTCAGAGGCTCACAGAAAGAACAAGTTTTTCAAGACTAAAAGCTTATGTGAATGTCACAACTTTCATGAATTAATTAAATGCCAAAAATTGGTGTTGGCTAGGATGAATATGGGACCATCTGATGGGATTTCCTTTGGGAAACTTATAGATTTTTAAAAGCATGGGCAAAAAGGAACAACTTATGTTACTAGGTGTAGACACTGAAAAATGTCCTAATCAATGTCATACACTTAAATTATATGTACCAACATCATTTACTCTTTAATCTATCCTCTTTTCACTTAATTGATTTAATTAGCCTAGATAATTAATTAATTGCATCATTTTCATCTATTTAGCCTAATTAATTAAATTGGGTTAATTCATCTCTTTTCAAACTAACACTTCATCTCATTAAATTAAATAAATCAAAATATTTAATTTAATCACTTAAGTCATCTTATTTAATTAAATAACCCTAAGTTATTTAATTAAATATAATTTTACCCCTCCACTTTTTGTTAAATTATCTAATTTAATAAATATCTTCTAATTCTTCTAATCCCCTAATTGCATAAATTAAACCTTGTTTAATTAGCAATTAAACTAATTTTCCTCTAGTCAAAGGGAATATTCCCATGGAATATTCTTTATCCTTTTTTGCACAATTAAAAACTTTGTTTTATTTTGTAAAATACCTTTTTTTCCTCACCCAAAGGAATATTCTAAGGAAAATTCCCTCTCCTCCAATCAACTCACTTGGCTTCTTGGACAAGCTAAACCTTTAACCTCTTAAGAAAGTTACCTTTGACCTGTGTGAGTAGGTCAAAAGTGTGTTTGTTGAGGTAAGTGTGAGCCCTTGATTAACTTTCATCATGTGTTCTCATCCGTTGATGAGAATCCATGATCCATACCTCTCATCCACTTCATCTTGAATTGTTGATTAAGCTTTTTGATCTCAACCATCCATTCCTCATTTGCTCTCCTATAAATAGATCACTATTTGGAGATAAATGGATCCATATTTTATTGCAAATTTATGCTGCTAAATTTACTCACATTCACACTTATCTTTTACTCACTTTTAGCTTGTTTTAGTTCATTTTTAGTTGCATAATAGCTTAGGGAATCCATTAATGGCTTCCATGCATCCATCTTAGTTTGTTTATAAATTAGGGTTTTCATCTTTTAGCACAATTTTAGCTTAGATTAGCTTAGCAATTGCATAATTAGATCAATTATAAATAGCATAAAATCATGGTAACTTAGCTTGCATCATGTTCATTTTAGCATAAATTAGGTTTTCATATGCCAAACACCATGGTTTCATCGATTCTCTTCCATAGAATCAACTGAAACAAGCTCATTAATCACAAGATTGGGAAAGGGTCTTCATTCTACATCAACACGACACCAATTTGACAAAAAGATAAGTTTTGGATCGATTAGAATAGATTTTTTTGAAAGCTTTCATGATTTAGCATGTTAGGTTTTAATGAAATGTTTAATTTCGATCCTGTTTGATTGATCTTGTTGAGATTCGAGTATTGGTAGCTTCATTATGCTTTGATTCTTCATGGATCAAGCTTAATTCAGCCCATACTAGTATTCTCACATCACATTCTGGCTCTAGAAGGAGGGAAAACCCATCATTTAATTGTTTTTTAGCTCGAATTTCATGTTCATGTTGTTTTGCAAGTTGCAATGATGCTCAAACCACAAACAACAATGATGTTTGAATAGCGTCACCATATAGCAACGCCTAGTCAATTTGAAACAATGACACATTTAATCTACTGACATCAATTTAAATATAGTGACATGTATTTAATTTAAAGATATCGTGAAGCGCAAATGACGATGCTCAAGCTCAGCAAACTGACACTTTCAAATTCCAAACAGCGACATGCCTTCGTTAGCAACGATACCCATCAAAATAGTGACACAATTGTGCTCATTGGTCTTGCTATAGAGCAATGCCCATTTTCACCAGAGTAATGTCCAAACCTCAAACTACGACGCTATTGTGTGTAGTGATGCCCAACTAGGGTAAGAAATTTTATGTTTTTTTTGACATGTGACTTAATTTCTTTGGTTTATTTGATCATTGATGAATTTATGACTATGTTTTCATTGTTAGACTAATAGGGTTTAAAGGTATGGAGTGAAATTGAAGAAATTCACTTCTATCTTAATATTCTATAATTGTAATAGGCGTTCAATGCTTTGGGGCATTTATAACCCAATTTCATGCTTTTTTACTTTCAGTTTTTGGCAATGAACTACTTTTCAATTAAGTTTAAAATGAATGTTCAAAGTTGGATAAAATTGAACCCTCACATCACATCTTTCAATTGGGCTTAAAATTGAACAAGGCAAACTCATCTTTCAATTGGTGCTTAAAATTAACTCATTATTGCTTTGAAGGATAAAATGGACAACTGTTTGCTTTGTTTTGTGATTTTGAATTTTTTTGGTGAATGTGTATGCAATTCTATCATGCCATTTGGTGATCTCAAGAAACAAAAACATTCTCTAACACTTTTCAAAATCACCCACATCTTTCAATTTAGGTTTAAAATTGAACAACAATGCTAGTGTGAGAAAAGGCATAGCATGTGTTCTCTCTTTGTGCATGCAAGCAAAGATGATCGAACTACAAATGTACATACTTGCTATTGTTCACCTTTAGAGGGATTTCCTTGGTGGGAAAAAGTACTCACCCCAAGGGAGTGACCCAAGCGGAAATGAGCATAAGTCAAGCTCTTCCAAACCACTATATAAATTTGTGGTCTCGATGAAAATCATAATCAATGGGAAGCAGTACATGATAGCTCTCCCCCAATATCTTTATGATGAGTAAAGCCCTTGTTCTAAGGTTTGGGATACCTCTCACAAGGATTTAATCACTGCACCCCCTAAACTGGATGCCCTTATTATGAACCTTTGTGTAGAAGCCAAAAATCCCTAATATTTGTTGATGTCAGGAGGTCGGACCTTTGAATTTGTCCCACGTACTTGTAGTTCTTAGTATAGATGAATAGTTTGTCATGGGATATTCACAAGAACTCAAAGCTTGGTTGAACCATAGAAGTGAGTGTCAGGGAGGGGAGCCAATGTGATCAAGCTTCTAATCATCCGCTCTGAATAAGCGTAGATGGATAATTCCAAGTGGGAATTCAACAAATATAGCCATTTCTATCCTAAGGTTGTAATGCTTGTGAGTCAGTTTCACACTTTTCTTGATTTCAAAACAATCCAAAAACAAACATTCACTATCCAAATTTGAAACACTTTGGCTCAAATATGGACTTCTTGAATTAGCCTTGATATTGCTTGTCCTAAGGATTTATCCTTAGAGATTTCTAAATGTCTTGAAATTGATCTCAAATCCATATTTACCAAAGATAACATAGGAAATTATGGCTTTAATTTGGGTATGTGCAGGATCATCATTGAGAAAACAGGCCCTTAAGTGGCAAAAAATTTAGAAAAATCAGAGTTAGGAAACTTGACGTAAATTTTTTAATAAGTTATCTATATTATTTCAAAAATATGTAACAATAGAATCTATGGAAAATTGAATGTAGTTTCTAAACTAATAGGTTTTTTAAAAAAATCTATTTGGTGAAAATTTGAAATTTCAATGTAGTAGTACTTAAATTTTAGGGAAAAAATAAGTAGGTGTATGTTTGACCACCCTAACCACAATAAAATGATAATATTTTTTTATAATATTTTAGGTATAAGTAGAGGAATCATGTCCCAATGTGATGGAAAAAAATTTATAATTTGTTTCCAAGTAAATAATTAATTATGAATTTTTTATTACAACTTTTAAAAAATATAAAAAACTTGTATGTCTGACCACCTTAACTTGGTCAAAACTTCATGAAATTCATTTTTTTTAATCCTATAGTATGCAAAGCATAGAATGTGACTCATGTTTCAGATTCAAAAAATGTGATACTATTTGAAAGCTATAGATGTTTTTCAATCAGCCTATCAATCAGGACTTTAGTTGTAATTTAAATAGAAAATGAATAATAATTATTTATTAAATTAAAAGTAAAGCATGATTTATATTGGTGAAAAGATGAGAATGTCCTTTAAAAACCCTTTTTGTTTCATCAATTTTGGGTAAAAAAAGAGTCATCAGCCACATACCCTACACATACCCATCATATCGCCACTTTTTGGCCCATCATGATCCTACACATACCCATCTCATGATTTTCATGTAATGGACATTGTGAAAGTTATGATGTTTTTGAAATAAACATCTAGTTTGGAAACATAATCAAAGACAAGTGTTTGTGGTCAAATCAATTCACTTAAGCAAAGATAAATTGACAAATGAACCCCACATGACTATTTGGAGACCAATTGCTCTCGTTGAACAACCTAATATTCCAGGTGTTATAATCTAGCCAAACTTTGAATTCATGAATGGTGAACAAAAAGATCTCATTAGTAGTTTGAGAACCTTAAATTTTGAAAACAAGGAAACAAACTCACAGTGGAGAAACACAACAACCATTCTAGATGAAGAAGAGGAACTTTCTAATATTGAGTCTAGAAGGCCCTTATTACCACCATGCACATGGCAATAAATATCTCCCTTTTTTCCATAAAATTAAACTATTTCCACTTGATCTCACAAAATATCAGGATTCCTAAGCCAAAGTCTACAAGTCCTCATTTTAGACTTAGGCATCTCACTCTAAAATCTCTTAAGAAACACATTCGATCAGTTCACAAAAATAGAAATAGATTGGTAGAAAACTTTTATAGATGTGCTTCATGGTATAGTCCAAAATTATATGCATTCTTTTGGAGTCAACTTGCTACACAAACACTTTGGGACTTTAACATCAAGCCAACTTGCTACCTTAGCTACTTTGTATGTGAAATGTATCCTTTTCCATGCACTTAGTTGAGATAGTTATCATATTTGAACTAGTTTAACTTGAGGGTCACAAGTCTACCCTAAAGATTTCTAATTTTATTAGCATCCTTTATTCCAACATCAAAACATAAAACTTAAGTCAAAAGTGTTGTCCCAAAATGTTTTCAAAGATCACTTCTCACATCACCCATCTTTTCATCCCACATTATCATCATTTCTCCCAAAATACTTAGAGTGTCCCTTTTACTTAGGTTTGAGTCAACTAGAGAGTTCAAACATTACAAAACTCAACACAACTCTCCCATAGCTGACACCAAATTTATGGTAAAGATGGGATCACAACACAAGAGAATCATGGAAAAAGAAAAACTTACATTTACCTCAAGTGACCCAAATCCTTTAGAATTTGATCCTAGAAGTCATGTTACACCATCGCAACAACCACCATCTCCTTTAGGACCTTACAAAATTGAAGGCATCACCAATAACCCATTTGAGCTCACTAGAGAATAACTTTTAGAACATCAACATTTTGATAGTGTAGCTCCTATCTCCTCGACATTTGTAGCATAGAGTTTAACACAAGATTTCACAACTCCATCACAAGGGCTAAGTCAAACTTTCATACCTAGTATTGCAACTAGCCTTGCTAAATATTTTGGTCACACCTCACCATTTGAAAGTAGTATACTTGTGGGTACTTGTTGGCCTCCTACAATGACTTCATAACTAGGCCTTTATGGCTATAATTTAGAGACTGGGCATCTGACCTGAACAACTATTCAATCATCACGAAGGTGCATTTAACTTATCAACCTAGGGATGTGAACTTGAAATGGGTCAGCACAATATGTGCACTAGGGGCTCAAGTAGTCATTACATTCTACATCTAAGAAACATAATACTAAAAGTAAATTATTGGAAAGAAAATGAAACAAATGATGAATATCAATTGACAATTATGCGATGTTGAAATGAAGAACAAGAATGGAAATCTGAACAACAACAAGAAACTACTTTATCACTTGGCTGCAAGAACAGTCATAGAATGAAATTTTAGTGGTTGTAGAAACAATCAATGCTAGATTCCTAACTAAGTACTACATAGAAAATAATACTAATCTAATGCTAAACTAAGAAGACAGATTACTCACCAAGTGGGACCCCTTGGATAAGTATCCTCTAAACTAACAAAAATTCAAATACTCAAACTCAGATTTATTTCATTCACTATAGATCATGCATACAAAAAGTGATGTATTTGTATGCGAGTACAAAACCAAATTGTGCAACTCCCAAGGGAGGAGCATCATATTATTATTTTTACTACAGCTAAGTAGGGCAGTCAACTCCATGACTGGGAGGATGCCATTTAGGGAAAATAGGGGAAAGTGGAGCAATGACGATTATGCATGCAAAGAATCTATCCAGACACGCAAGTCAAAGCATAGGTTCAACACAATAGTAACACCTATGCATGCTCAATCATTAAGGCCCACTACAAGGTGGTTACATTCAGTTGCATGAAGAATCTTTGTTGTCGATTTCCTTTGACTTGGAATGATTCATCAGTTGGACGTTACAGTGCATGCCCAACTAGCGGGTCTTCCTCAGCTCAACTCATTGAATCTGCATGATAGAGTTAGTACACATAATAACTACACATCTATGGCCACTCTAGGAAACATCCATAAATCACATGCAAAATCAATATAGATAACCCACATATTATTCCAAATGTCATTAAGGTTTGCAAGGATAGGATATTATGAAATTTCAATAGTTTTCAAGGGAAACATTATGCCAATATCAACACTTAAGCATCAAAGTTCATGACATCCATTAGCAAATAGACTATAGATTTACCCAAAATTAGACCAAAAACTAGGCTCATCACTCCCCCCAACCTAACATCTTGTTGGTCCTCCAACAGGGGAAGAGTTGTTCTTTTGCTTGGTCAAAGCTCTAAAATTTGTAACAGAGAGTTTTCCAACATCAGTAGCTGTAGTGCCTGAGTCTAGGTCACAATAGAATCCTCCCAATTTTTCAAACATATTCCATCATTTCCTTTTTGCAACATCATCAAACTGGTAAAATATGGAATTTGGCATGAGCCACATGAGCATGGGTGGCTGGAAAGTTAGGGGAAGCCAGTTTCGTCCCTGTGCTCTCCCAATCTCATTATACCTCTAAATTCTTTTTAGTGTTATAGCATAATTATGGATGGAATGAGGCTCAACCTTTTTCAGCTCATCAGTCAAACTATTCCATCTTTGGGATAAACATCTCCTCATGGCCTCTTCCTTTGCTGTTGTATTTACCTCATATTCACTGTAAACTGCCTCAATCCAAGGCATGACTCTATTAGGGTATGTGCAAAATCATGATGGGCCAAAAAGTGGCAATATGATGGGTATGTGGCTGACGACTTTTTTTTACCCAAAATTGATGAAACAAAAAGGGTTTTTAAAGGATATTTTCAACTTTCCACCAATATAAATTATGCTTTACTTTGAATTTAATAAGTAATTATTATTCATTTTCTATTTGAATTACGACTAAAGTCCTAATTGATAGGTTGATTGAAAAAATCTATAACTTTCAAAGTGTCACATTTTTGAATCCAAAACATGCATCACATTCTATGTTTTGCATACTATAGGATTAAAAAATAAAATTGAATTTCATAAAGTTTTGAAAGTTAAGGTGGTCATACATACGAGTTTTATATTTTTTAAAAGTTGTAATTAAAAATTCATAATTAATTATTCACTTAGAAAAAATTACAAAAAATATGCATCACATCGGAAATGAGTCCTCTACTTATATCTAAAATATTATAAAAAATAATTATCATTTTATTGTAGTTAGGGTGGTTAGATAGACACCTACTTCTTATTTTTCCCTAAAATTTAAGTACTACTGCATTGAAATTTCAAATTTTCACCAAATAGATTTTTTTTTTTTAAACCTAGTAGTTTAGAAACTACATTCAATTTGCTATAGATTCTATTCTTACATATTTTTGAAATAGTATAGATAACTTGTTCAAATTTTTACGTAAAGTTTCCTAACTCTATTTTTTTTGAATTTTTCGTCACTTAAGGGCCTATTTTTTCCATGATGATCTTGCACATACCCATCAACATAACTTGGTCTAAGCAGCATTATGTTCCATTCTTTGTAAATGTCCCTTGGGTTGCTTGATTCAGCTCTAACATGCAGGGGGATATCAAATTCCAATTGTTTATAAGCACTATGATATTGTCCCCAACTAATCTCATTTTATACCCAAGACATGAATGCTCTCTATTGAATATCTCCAACATACAACAACGGATTCCAATCATGGTCTTTTATGATAGCATAATTATTTAAATAAAATTCACACAACAAATTTTTCATTTCATGTGAGACAATCCTATAAACATTGAAGAATTCCATGGGGGTGTCAATAGAAGGATTCAAACTTGAGGAAATTCTTGACATCTTAAAAGAGAGATACCTTTCGTTTAGGAGCAGAGGATAGAATCTTGGAGGATCTCTACATTCTAGAATATTTGGTGCCAAGGCTGCCATATCATCCACTCTTTGCTTCAAGGTGGCAATTTCTGCATTTTCATCCCCAATTTCTTCATCCTTCTTTTGAATTTCCACCTTTAATCTCCATCTTTCCTTTTTCCATTCTTCCTCTCTTCTCTGTACTTCTTGCCATAAATTCAAAAGAACTACATGCATTGTAAAATCAGGAGGCTTATGGATTCCTACTAGTATTTTTGGTGGTGGCTCCTCATATGGTACTAATTGCATGGACTCAGGTTGTCCAGTTATCTTGAGTTGTAGAGGTATTGTTTCCTCTTTATTTTGCTGCAGGGGTTGTTGCTCTTGTTGTGGCTACATCAACTCCTACTTTGGTTTTGGCTGTTGTTGCAAGACTTCTTGCTCATGCTGCAGGGAGTCTTGATTTCCTTCCAATTCTTCTACAATGTTAACAAGATCAGCTAGTGTTATATTTACTGCTCTCTTAAATATGTCTCCTTCTCCTTCAACATTCTCCTACTCCATTGGAGTTTTAGGATCCTCATGTGAAGTCTTACTAGGCTTAGGGCTTTCCTATGGAGGTGTACCTAACACAGGCCTAGCTTGTCTTGATTCCTTGGGAGGTCCTTCACATTTTCCTTTCATTGCAAGATGAACAGTCTCAGTCTTCCTCTTCTTAGGACTTGACACTTCTCCTCTTATAGGAAGCATTTTAGCCTTCCCTTTTCTTGTTTCTCCTTCTCTCTTATATGCCCTAGTTTTCATGAGGGTTTCAAGTGGGATTTCATCATCATAACTTGAAAAAGGGTTTTCTTTTTCTGCATGCTCTGTTCCAGAAGAACTAATTTCTATGGCTTCTTCTTCTGCAAGAAGATTCACACTAGAGCTAACACTAGAGGTTGAAGCACTAGGAATGGATTTGACTAACTACCCTCCTGGTAGACCTATGTGATTGAGGTATAGCCCTAGCTAACCTGGAATCTCTAGAAATAGGATAATTTTCACCATCAATAGGTAATGCTATAACCTTTGCGATTCTTTCCTTAGTTGCCACAACTTCTAACCCTCTTACTGTGGATTTTCCTTTTGAAAACGTCTGAGAAAATTCAAGGGAAATACTTTCATCAAAACCATCCAACTTGAAAAAGTAATCTATCCATCCATAGTTTTGAAATTCAGTGAGGCATTATGCATCCTATAGTAAAATATTATGTACCATGGGTTCATTTCGAATCAACCCACCTCCCATTGTCTGCAACCAAACAAATGCTCTTCAACTTCTTTTTCCTGCAATTCCCTTTCTAAATCAAATTTACTTCCTTGCAGTATCTGCTAAATTCTAGTACCAAGTTGTTAAATTTCTAGAGCTACTGCCAACTAAATTTTTCTTTCATTCTACAACTATGGGTCTTCAACTCCATATTTTGACAGGGTCACTAATGGCAAGAAAAAGAAGTAGTAACAGAGAATTATGATGGGAAGAAATGGTGGTTGTAGTTACACATGCAAGTCATCCTCTCACTCGGATTTCAAATCAACTCATTTCAAATTTCTAATGTAAGCTAGTATGAATTGACACATGGACAATGTATTTACAAAATATTTGCATCTTTTTTCATTCCCCTCCCCCCAACCTAAATTTGGAAATGTGTCCTCACATGTTAGATGGGAGTGGTGATTGACAGGTAATGATGGAATCCATGTGAACATCTATACTAATGTACTATGATTAAAGATAGAAATTAATGTGCACATACCTAAATGTATGGAAGATTTGTTGCAAAGATCATCGATAAAGTAACACTCGCCTTGTTGGAAAATGAAGTGAGCAATAAATGAAGATGAAGTGGAGTGAGGTGAGGTGGAATGAATTGATGGAAGAGAGAGAAAGGTGGTGATGGATGGGTGGATGGGAAGATGACAAAGAAATGGAATTCCATGCAAGTGAAAGTCTTTATTATGAAAAATATGTACCTTAGTTAGGCAAGAGTGACACTAGGCCCACTACCTTTGGCTGCATGAATCTCAGGTGATAAATGTTGAGTTAATTGTTGCAGGAACTCTTCTTTAGAGGTTAGTTTGTGGTATAATCTGAGGCAATGACCATTGACAAGTAATTTGAACCTAATAGGGTCAATGGTGGTGAGCTGGACAACTCCATTGGGAAAAACCTTAGTAACCTCATATGGTCCTAGCCACCTTGTCTGTAATTTTCCTGCATTGTCCTGGTATCTTGAATCATAGAGCAGGGCCCAATCTCCTAGTTTGAATTTCTTGTCCTTGATAAACTTATCATGCCATTTGATTCTCTGATTCTGCACTAATTTTGTATGCTGCAAGATTTCTCTTCTTATTTCATCCAAAGCATTTAGCTGCATGATTCTTTCTTTCTATGCTTTAGAAATATCCATCCCCAAATCTACTACAGTTCGTAGAGTCTTATATTCAAATTCAATGGGCATCATAGTTATTTTTCCATATAATAACTCTAATGGAGTGAAGCCTGTAGTTGTTTTCCATGTTGTTTTATAGGCCCAAACAACTTCTAGTAATCTGTTTTCCCAATCCTTCCTATGGATGGCTAATTTTTTGGTTAGGATGGCTTCAATTTCCCTGTTTGTCACTTCAACTTGGCCATTAGCCTGAGGGTGATAGGGGGTAGACTTCCTATGCCTTATGTTGTACTCATTAACTAGTGTTGCAATAAGAGTTGATGTGAATTGAGCTCCTTGATCAGTCACTATCTCTCTGGGGAATCTGTATCTTGTGAAAATCTCTTCAGAAATAAATTCTACAACCTTGTTATCTCTTGCATGCTTCATGGCCTCAACTTCTACCCATTTTGTTACATAATCAGTACATACTAATATGTAAGACTTACCATTTGAAGGAGGGTCAATTGGTCCTATGAAATCCAATCCCCACTTGTCAAAGGGAGTGATTACTACCTAAGGGCACAATGGAATCTCATCAGATCTAGTTGGTCTGCCCATTCTTTGAGACCTATCACATTTTTTTGTAGACCTCCTTGCATCCTTGTGGAGTGTTGGCCAATAATATCCTATGTTGAAAACCTTCATTGTTGTCCTCTTGGCTATGAAGTGTCCTCCACATGGTTCATTGTGGCATGCATGCAAAATTTCATATGTCTCATCTTCTCTTACACATCTTCTTATGACATGATCTGGTCTAGTATAAAATAAACATCTAGCATTCCAAGAGAAAGGAAAAGATTTTTCAATGAGTGCCCTTTTCTCTTTTGGGGAGAAGTGAGAAGGAATTCTACTTGTGACCAAGTAATTGGATATATCAACATACTAAGGTGTTTGTATACTGAGAGTGAATAGATCCTCATAAGGGAAGGAGTCATCTATGGGCTGATTGTCCTCTGATGTAGTTATCCTTGAAAGAAAATCTGCAACAACATTAGCTTTCCCTGGCTTATCCACAATGGTTATATCAAACTCCTACGCCAAAAATAACCATCTTGCAATTCTACCTGTGATCAATAGTTTATTCATAAGGTACCTAATGGCTACATGATCAGTGTGCACAAAGATTTGGTAGCCCATTATGTAATGTCTAAATTTTTTCAGTGCATAGATTACTGCCAACATTTCTTTCTTTTTCACTGCATAATTGAATTCAGCTCCTTGAAAATTTTTACTGACAAAGTAAATAGCATGTTCAACAGCTCCTTTTTGTCCCAAGACTACTCCTATGGCATAATTTGATGCATTGGTATGGATGTGGAAAGGAAGTTCCCAATTGGGTCCCTTGAGTATAGGAGAGTGAGTTAAAGCTACTTTCAAGTCAGAAAATGCTTTTTCACAAGCTTTGGTCCATTGAAATTCAACATCTTTAGTGAGAAGGGTATATAATGGTGTTGCTACCTTGTTGAAGTCCTTGATGAAGCACCTATAATATCTTTCATGACCCAAGAAACTTCTAAGATCCTTCTGTTTTGCAAGTGTAGGTAGATTTGTGATTACCTCAATCTTTGCAGGATCAACTTGAATTCCCTTGTGGGAGATGTAGTGGCCAAGAACTACACCCTCTTGCATCATCATGAAGCACTTTTCATTATTTAAGGAAAAAATCTGGTCTTCACATCTTTGTAGGACTCTCTTGAGATTCTTCAATGCTTGGTTAAAATCAACACCATAAGTGATGAAGTCATCCATGTAAATCTCCATGTAGTTATGAGAAATGTCTAAGAATATGCTAATGACTGCCCTCTGGAAAGTTGCAAGTACATTGCACAAACTAAATGGGAGCACCAAATAATCATAGGTCTCCTAGGGACAAGTAAAAGTGGTCTTCTCCTGATCTTCTAGTGCAATTTGGATCTGGTTGTAGCCACTAAATCCATCTAGAAAAGAAAATTATTGCTTCCATGCAAGTGTATCCAAAACTTGGTCAATGAAGGGTAAAGGAAAGTGATCCTTCTTGGTGGCAGCATTGAGTTCACTATAATCAACATAAACTCACCATTTCACTCCTTTCTTGGGCACAATCACTAGTGGAGACACCCAGTGACTATCTGAAATGGGGTAAATAAATCCTGCATCTAGTAATTTCTATACTTCTCCTTTCACAATTTCTCTTAGTGCAGGGTTAATCCTTCTGTGTGGTTGTCTTACTGGAGTGAAATAATTTTTGATAGAAATTTTGTGGGTACAAATTTTAGGATCAAATCCCTTCATATCATGATAATCCCATGTAAAGGCATGTTGATGGGTCTGCAATAGATTTTCCAATAACAATTGTTGCTCTTCATTTAGTTTACTATTAACATTCAAATATCTTCCTTCTAACACATGTACTTTTGTAGTTAATTCAATCATGGTTGCTTCATTAACACATGGTACCTTAAGTTCATATGGCAACAATGTATGAAACATACCTGTTGCTACAGGAAATCTATTAGTAGAAATAATGGCTGCAAGAAGAATGTTTGTAGGAAGGATATCTGCAGAATCAGTTGTTGCTGTCCAAGAGCATGCATAAGTGTCTTGACCGAAGTAGCAAGATGAGAGAATGATGCTTCCTCCACTTCATAATGATTTTGAATGATTTTAGCCAACACTTCATCCTCATCTTGGATTTTCATGAAAGATATTCTTCCTATCATCATAAGTTGTGCCACATAATTGAATTCCTTGGCCTCTTCACCAACTTGTGGCCATACAAAATCATCTTCATCATGAGATGGATGGGAAAGCAGATAAAGAACAAACTTTTTAGTACTCATGCAATCTGAAATGGTCATGTCACCTGACCGACATCCAATGTATGCATCTGCAGTTGCCAACCAAGGCCTTCTTAGAATAATGGGATACCCTCCTAGTGTATCCTTGGAAGAAAGAATCATAAAATCTGTTGGGTACTCCCAAGAGTCTATAACTACCACAAGATCTTCCACTATACCATCAAGTTTAATAGTGGATCTATCAACAAGCTGCAGGATAGTAGCAGTAGATTTCATGCTTGCAATATTTAGTTGTTGCAAGATGTCTTTGGTCATTACATTTATTGTTGCGCCTAAATCAATCAGAGCATTTTTTACCTGAATCCCATTTATAACAACTACTACCACATGACTGCCTGGGTCATTATACTTGGGGATAGTTACTTTTCCTAACATGATGTTAGCTAGCTGACCCACCACATGGATTGTAGTTGGGTCTTTTTTCTTTCTTCATAGTTTCTTGAGACAAGCTTCTCTGATAGCTTTGTCGTAGATTGGAACATCCTTTATGGCTTGAAATAGAGGTATCTAAACACATATATGCTTTATCTGATCCAAGATGTCAAAAGAGGCATCCTCCTTTTCTTCTTTCTTCTTGGTAGTTTCTAGCCTTTGAGGGATTGGTGGTTCTTGTTCAGTCTGCTTAACTTGATTCAGTTCTGGATTTTTGGGTGCATTTGGATGAATGGAATCATTTAGAGGCTCCTCTTCCTCTTCCAAAGGAAGTTTAGTGGTAATGGGCTTGGAAGGGGCTGATAAAATAGTTCTTGAATGCAGGTGGATGTCACTTACACTCACAACATATGCAAGGAATTGATTTGAATCACTAGAGTATGCAAGTTGTTGTTGTGGTTTGTTATTTGGATTGGGTGTGGGTTGAGTGTGTAGCTAAGTGGGTTTAGGTGCATTTGAGTCTAGATTAGTAGGTGGAGGCATTATAGTAGGTTGTTAGGGCTGAGAAGGTGGCTACATGTAACCAGTCGTATGGGTAGGCCATTGTTGTCCTCCTCTCCATTGATTTGTGTGCTGCCAATTTCCTAGAAGTGGTTTCCAGTACCCTTGAAATTGTTGCCAATTTCCCTGAGGTTACTACCACTGGGGTGGAGAATTATGATGATTGGGCCAAGCATTTGGAGGGTTTCTCCAAGGTTGTGGAGGACATCCTCCATAACTGGTTGGATATGGGGGCTGCCATTGGTTACTAGATGAATAAGGATTAAAATATGGCCCAACATAGGATAGTGGATCCGATGGTATACCTTGTCTAGGAGCCCAAGGCTTCCTTTGTGCAACATAGTAGACTTGGTCTTCTTCAATCTGAATTGGATTAAACTTAGGTGGGATCTACTTACTTTCAAGGTTAGCTACCATCTTGCATCTGAAGTCCTTCTTCTCTTGTCTACAATGAGGGAAATACTTTGTCAGCATTGTCTTTTCCTCCTCTTGCTTCTTATAGTCCTAAAGTGTATCTAGCTAATTAGCTATTGTTGATAATGTCTTGCTTGAAGTCAACCAGCAAATGAGTGATCTCCATTCTTGAAACTCCATCGGTAGTTGACTTACCCATGGAAGATTGATAAGCTCTCCCTTTCTTTGAAGCTACCCTAGAGTAATTTTGGAATATTTTCTTGATATCCTCCCAAGGAACTTGAGAGATATCTCCTCCTTCCATGAGATCCAAGGCATCAGTGCAACTGTCATTGATTCCTCTTAGGAAAAGAAACTTTTTTGAGTCCTCATTAAGTGCATGGTGTGGAGATTTTTGTAAGCAGAGCATAAACCTTGCAATGTAGTCTTCCAGGCTCTCATCTTCCTTTTGTTGCATCTTGAAGATGTCACCTCCTCTCATATCACTACCCCTATAATATTCCTTGTATTTCTCAAGGAATTTTGTCTTCATGTCTTTCTAGGTTTCCATGGTATCTCTTCCTAGGCTCATAAACCATCTTAATACAAATTCTTTCAAAGAGGTGGGAAATAACTTAAGCCTATGGGAATCAGTGGTATAATCATAACTTCTACAAAGTATATCAAACTTGAATAAGAATGTATCAAGATCTTTTGTCACAAGTTGATAAAACTTGGGGAGTGCTGAGGCAGGAATGTTCTTGATGTTTTCAAGCCCATCTTGATGGGCAATGGGGAAAGGAAAAACTGGTTGGTTCTATTTATTCCTATTTGCATCACCCATGCCTTCTTGATGTGGCTCCAAAACAAAGGGGTTCTCAAGCTGATTTTGGTCTTCAGAGGAAACTTTAGAGCTAGTCAGATCAGGATATGTATCAACAAACGAATGTGGATTTTCTTCTTCCTCTTCTTTTGATAGATGTTGGTACTCAACTAACTAGAATGGACATGGATTGTTAGGAAGAAATATCCCATAAGCATCTCTTCTCCTTCCTCTATGCATGTAATATCACTAACTATTAATCAACTCACACAATGAATTGGTAAAGAATAAGGGGGGTTCATTACTTCCTAAATGAGGATATGCTAAAAAAATTTAGAAACACTATAGCAAGAAACTACGAATGACTCCAAAAGATTTCCTATCTTGACAACATCCTTGGAAATGATGCCAAAAATGTTGGCCTCCTACAATGAATTCATAACTAGTCCTTTATGGTTGTGATTCAGAGACTAGGCGTCTGACCTGAACAACTATTCAATCATCATGAAGCTGCATTTAACTTGTCAACCCAGAGACGTGAACTTGAAATGGGTCAGCACAATATGTGCACTAGGGGCTCAAGTAGTCATTGCATTCTATAGCTAAGAAACACAATACTAAAAGTAAATTGTTCTAAAGAAATGAAACAAATGTTAAACATCAATTGACAATTATGCTATGCTGAAATCCATAATGAGAATGGAAATATAAACACAACAAGAAACTACTATGTCACTTGGTTGTAGGAACAGTCACATAATGAAATTCTAGTGGTTGTAGGAATAGTCAATGCTAGATTCCTAACTAAGTACTACACAAAAAATAATACTAAGCTAATGCTAAACTAAGAAGACAGATTACTCACCAAGTGGGCCCCCTTGGATAAGTATCCTCTAAGCTAACATAAATTAAAATGCTTGAACTTAGATTTATTTCATTCATTGTAGATCATGCATACAAAAAATGATGTATTTGTATTACTGAAACTAGAGAATGCGAGTACAAAACCAAATTGTGCAACTCCCAGGGTAGGAGTATCAGCTTATTATTTATACTACAGCTAAGTAGGGTAGTCAACTCCATGTCTGGGAGGATTCCATTTAGGGAAAATAGGGGAAAGTGGAGTGATGGCGGTTATACATGTAAAGAATCTGGCCAGGCATGCAAGTCAAAGCATAGGTTCAACATAGTAGTAACGCCTATGCATGCTTGATCATTAAGGCCGACTACAAGGCAGTTACATTTAGTTGCATGAAGAATCTTTACTACTAGCTGCCTTTGACTTGGAATGATTCCTTAGTTGTACATTATGGTGCATGCCCAGCTGGCGGGTCTTCCTCAAAGAATTTAACATAGGGAGAGGAAGTCTTGTTGACCATATCAAAGAATTTAACATCATGTGCATGGAAGTCACTTACAATGATTCATATGTAATGGGCCTCTTCCCTCGAAGTTTAACAGGTAATGTTATGGATTGGATCTCTCATTTTCCTTTTGGTATCAAAACTTTTCAAGAAATCACTGACAAATTCATCAATCACTTCTCCTTCAATCTTGACATGGATGTTAGTCTAGAAGAGTTGTACACTCTCAAACAAAATCTAGGATAAACCTTCGCTAATTTCTTACAACAATGGAGATAAAGAGGTAGTAAAAACAAGTGGGAATCATTATAGCCAAACTTAATCCAAATCTATCATTCCACTTGAAAATGCAATGCATCACATCATATGACAAGCTTGTACCAAACATTGAAAGAGCCCTAATCTCACAAGGAGATACTCAAGCATACATAGACAACCATCCTTCAACTAGTTTAAATGAGAAACCTCGTGTATGGGATAAGAACAAAAATGTAACACATGATGGTGTAGTAGACGCTAAGGTCCTACTAAGTGCTCATGGACCCAATAACAATCAAGTTGCTAACATCCAACCAACTATGCAACAAATGGTACCACCCTAGAACAATTAGATCAGTAACACCAACATGCAACATAGGCAAACTAGTAACAAGAATAATTATCCCAAACACAAGTACACATAGTTATTGGAACCCATTGAGACAATCATGAAGAAATTGGTAGAGTCAAATTTGATAACACTTCCTAAATTTGAAAACTTTCAAGAACCACAAGAAAATCCATCCTAGTACAATGATCCAAGTGGATACTTGTCATCAAAAATTTAAGTGTTCCACATTCTCCATATTTCATTACCATGTTGAAGATCTTGCCAAGAGCTTTCCATACATTTTAAATGGACCAAATCTGAGTCCATATGTGAAAGTTATGGTCAGTCAAATTTGAGGGTTGACCATGATGATGTGGCAGGAATGATGATGTGGCAAGAATGATGGTGTGGAAAAAATGATGACATGACTACTTAAAGTAGAATTTAAAAGTTGAATTCCCTTATATTTAAATTATTAAACCTTTTAAGTTTTAAAATCCCACACTACGAGATTTTTAAGGGGATTTTTAAAGATTCTTAAATATTTTTAAGGATCTTAAAAGTTTTTTAGATGATTTTAAAATATTTTAAGGGATTTAAATTATACTTTTAAGAGGCTTAAAATATCAAAAATATTTTCATAAAAGATATTTTAAAACTAAAATTAAAGTTAACCTCCAAACTTAAAAAAAAATTAATCCCTTGTGATTTTTATAGCTTGAAATTATGAGGGCCATGAATATATAGGAGACAACCTGGTTTTATTATAGTTGTTAAAACTAATATTAAAACTAATCAACCTCTAAATGGCTTTCCTATGAGAAAAGACAAAAACAAATAAACAATATGGAACCCGAATAAGACAAATAATTTTTTTTTAAAGGGGGTAATGGTTGATATTATTGTTTTATTTGTAAAAATAAGGAAAATTTGTTGTAATGGGGTTATTTTATTTTATATGGTGGTTTAACCCCATATGGGAAAATTATGTAATTATGGGGGATTTTTGGAGATAGGGTAGTTTTTTGTATTCATATGGTTGAAGACCATATTGAGTAAATTTTATGTATAAAAAGAGGGGAGTTTAGGAGTTTTGGTAACCAAGTGGTGACTTAGAATGGTGATTTTTGTGAGAGAGTTTCTTGTAGAGTTTTGTTCAACTCTATGCTTTGGAGGAATGATATTCTGCTACATTTGAAGGAGTGGAACATTGTAACTCATGTGGACCAGGAGACTCGACACTATATTCTATTGATGCTTTGTAATCTGTTTGGAGCATAATCAAGTTTTAGTCACTCTTTGGAGAGGGACCCAGAGATGTAGCCATATTGGTGAACTCTATTATCAAATTTTGTTTTGTCTTCTATCTCCTCTCTCTCTTCTATTATTTTCATCACTTTAATTTGGTTGTTTAATCATCAAATGTTTGTTTAAGTATTCTAATTACAAAGTTATGGTTCAAGATCTTCAGTTTAATCATGGTTAAAGTTATTATTCACATACAACAGTACTAGATCCTAACATCAGATCATACAATGAGTGTGATCATTGTGACTTTCATAAAATCAAAGGACATGAAACAAAAAACTACATGAAACTCAAGAATATCATCCAAGATCTCATAGAGAATGATACAATATCTGTTGAGGTACCAACTAGGAAGCAAGATCTCAATATATACAAGACCCTTATGATTGAACATAACAAAGAAAACAACAATGGAAAAGCTGAGGATTACACCAATGTTAAACATACTTATTCCAATGTAGTTACCTCCTATGATAGCATTATCACTATTGTCACCATCAAAGGAGCTAGTATGGAATGTGGAGTCACCACATGATGTGGCAAAATAACTATTCAAGGAGTTGTCCCAACTCAATCTAGGACACAACCTACTTTGTCTGCATCTAATCCTAGCAAGTACAATCTTGTAGATCAACTTAAACAGACCTCCACTCATATATTAATTTTAGAGATTTTAAGGTTATCTCCTACACATGTAGGGAAATACTAGAAAAATCCTTTTCTGAGTCATTTGTTCTTGAGAAAATTGATATTGATAAGTTTCAAGCTATGGTAGGGTATATCACCAACCATATTCTTACCATTTTTTTGAGAAATTTTTACCATCACAACCATCTCATAACCATGCTTTACACCTTCAGGTTGTCATCCATAAAAACAAGGTCAAAAGAGTCTTGGTAGATGGAGGTGTTGGTCTGAACATTTGTACCCTACAGTTGATCAAGGATCTAGGCTATTTAGAAGATACTATTGAGAAGACAAAGAGTACCATCATCAAAGCATATGATGACCAAGAATGAGTATCACAAGGAATCATTGCACTTCCCATCAAATTAGGACCTCTTATTTTTTAAACTACATGCCAAGTACTTGATCTTGATCTTCCCTATAACATACTACTTGACCAACCTTGGATCCATGCTCTAAAAGTTGTAGCCTCAACCTATCATCAGTGTGTGATGTTTCCTTTTGAGGGTAGAGAAATCACTATCCATGGAGATCCTGAGTGTTTCTACTACTACAAGAGCCTTGAGGCCAAGTTTTATAAGATCCCACAAATACCCAAGAATGATGGAATTACACCATCAAGCTAATTTGTTGACCCATCATCTCTAGCCTCTACCTCATCACAAGTACCAATTGTGAAAAGCATACTTGATGTCAAAGCAATAATCCAAGATGATGGTTGTGGAAGCTACAAAATATTGAAAGAAACCTTTGTCTTAGGAGAGTTACCTATTTCTCCTCAATCTCACGAGAAACCTACATCTAGCACCAAAGAACAAAAAATAATCAAGATGGTAGCTACTACCTTTACCAAATGGGGAGACTTGAATCAAGAAGATGTCCTTGAGCAAGATATCTCTAAACTCCTCTATCAAGATGAATGAACTATTCCTATTCTTCTTATGAAATATGAGAAAAAATTTCTATAGGTAATGTAGAATATGGGGTATACCAAGAATGAGAAGCTAGGATAGAATGACAATGGTTTACTAGAACACATCGTGCCTGAGAAATGACTAAAAAATCTTGGCTTAGGTTGTACTACTAGAAAGGTCACACTTATTTGCAAAGGTATTGTTGTGAAATGAGTTGATTCTTCCTCTTTGTCACCTACATCACATGATACAACCTTAGATGACTTTCCCCTTGATGTTGTTGACCTATTTGGGAACAACACCCTCTTCATGATATCTATAACATCCTTTTTATCAAACAACCAACCAACTGAAATATTCCTAGTATACCCATAGCTCATCGACATGGACCAACAAGGACCACTAGTTTTAGATTTATTCAAAAATGATGAAGCAATCTTAGAATTCATGGGACTCTGAGACAACTTATCATTGGTAGATCACAAAGTACGCTTCGACATAGAGCTCGATACAAGGGCATACTATGGGGAGATGATTGAATCCTTTAGTCACAAAATAAATGAAATACAATTAATATGCAGACCCTTGAGTGAAAACCACCTAGTGGCACTCTTTGGTCACAAAATAGTAAAAAAAAGAATACATCTGACAGTGAAAAATTCTCTAAGGTTCCCAAGGATGAGGGATTCAATCTCCCACTTAGTGCAATGCATCTAGAGAAGTCAGAAATACTATCAGAAAAGGCTACTCCAGTTAATGTTTGAATTGAAGAATCACCTAAGATTAATTTTTATGTTGATTCCTTGTTGGACAAAGAATACAAGAACCTTGCAACATTACTTAAAGAGAGAAGAAATAACTTTACATGGTTATACACAAATATTCCAGGGCTTGATCCAAAAGTGGTTGTACATCACTTAGCAATTTATCCTGATGCTGAACTAGTCAAGCAAAAATTAAGGAAGATGCACCCTTAGATAGTACTCTTGGTTAAACTAGAACTACAAAAGATTCTTAACGTTGGATTCATCTGATTGATAGATTATCTTTAGTGGGTTTCAAACCTGACACTAGTCTCAAAACCCATTGGGTCCATCAGAATATGCATTGACTTCAGAGATTTAAACAAGGCATGTCCAAAGGATGATTTCCCTCTTCCCAACTTTGACCTCATTGTAGATTTAATAGCTAGGCATGAAATGTTGTCACTCATGGATGGCTTTTCAGGATACAATCAAATCATAATCACCAAAGAGGATCAACATAAAACTACCTTTACGTGTCCATGGGGAACCTACTACTAGAATGTGATTCCATTTGGGTTGAAGACTGCAGGAGCTACATATCAAAGAGAAATGACCCTCATCTTTCATGACATGATCCATAAAACAATTGAAGATTATGTGGACAATATTTTGGAAAAATCAAAGAAGATAAGTGAGCACATACAAGTCCTAGCACCTATCTCTGACAGACTTGAAGAATACAAGGTATGATTGAATCCAAAAAAGTGTGTGTTTGGGGTCACATCAACAAAACTTCTTGGCTTCATCATTTCACAAAGAGGGATAGAAATTGATCCAATAGAGGTAAAATCCATCCTAGACATGGAACCACCACATAAATTAAAATAGATGAGAGGATTACAAGGAAGGTTGTAGTCAATCAAAAGGTTCATAGCTCAGATATCAAATAAGATTTACCCCTTTTCATATCTTCTCCATAAAGGGATAACCTAAAAATGGGATGACAAATTTGATAAAGCTTTCCAACAGATCAAGGATTATCTACTAACACCTCCAGTGCTCATGTTGCTGATACCAAACAATCCATTGATCATGTACATCTTAGAAACACCAACAACACTAGGAGCTCTTTTATCACAACATGATGAAAATGGAAAATAAAGAGCCATATACTACATTAGTCAAACCTTGCTAGGCTATGGGATGAACTATTCACCCATTGAGAAAGCATGCCTAGTAGTAGTTTTTGCTTCACAAAATTTCAGGCATTACATGTTGTCACATAAAATCAAGCTCATCATGAATATTGATCCATTAAAATATCTATTATCTAAAGTAACCCTCATGGGATGAATGGCTAAATGGGTAATGATCTTGATAGAGTTTGGCATAGAGTATGTAGAGTGCAAAGCAATCAAAGGACAAGTGATCAAAGACCAACTAGCAGGAGCACCCATATATGATGAAAACCCTTTAATATATGAGTTCCTTGATGAATAAATGTTTCTTATTAATCTCATAGCTCATTGGAAGATGTACTTTGATGGATCATTCACCCAACAAGGATTAGGAGCTGGAATTATTTTCATCACCCCCCAAGGTGATTGCATCCCAAAATCATATAGGCTATCATTCCCATGTACCAATAACATTGTTGAGTATGAAGCCTTGATCACAAGTCTCAAGATAGTAGTTCAGTGGTAGATACAAGAGATGAAAGTCTATGGAGACTCACAACTGGTTATCAACCAAGTCAATGGTGACTAACAAACTAAAGATGAAAAGCTCACTCCTTACAAGAAGATGGTGGAGAATATCAAAGATATTTTTATAGACATAAATTTTGAGCAGATTACTCGCATGAACAATAGGGCAACAAATGTCATGGAAACAATTGAATCACTACTAGACATGTCAAGCAACATCCTCCAATATGAATTCTTGGTAGAAAAAATTCTTGTACCAACTTTTGAAATCCCTTAATCTGAATTCACGTGTGTCATTGTTTGTCCTGGATCCTCATGGTACCATGAAATATTTACTTATCTTAAAAAAGAAATCTTCCATCGAATATCACCTCGATCCTTAAAAAGGCCTTTTTTAGAAAGGCATCTTGATTTATGATCCTAGGTGATACCCTTTATTGTTGAAGTATTGAAGGGACATTACTATGATGTCTTAACCAAGAGGAAGCCTTAACTACTCTAATAGAAGTACATGATGGAATATGTGGGTTCCATTCTAGCTGTATGACATTAGTTGAGAAATTGTTGAGGATGGGGTACTATTGGCCAACCATGGAAAAAGTAGCTCATCAATATGTGTGGAAATGCATCCAATGTCAATAGTATGGGGATTTGATTGATGCTCCAACTCAAGAATTGCAATCAATGATCACACCATGGCCTTTTTCACAGTGGGGACTTGACCTCATAGGAAAAATTACTCCAACCTCATCCAACGACCATAATTTTATCATAACCACCACTGAGTACTTTACTAAGTGGGTTGAATCCATTCCTATGACCTACATAATTGGGAAGTAGATAGCCAAGTTTATCCTGAACTACCTAATTTTCTATTATGGTGTACTACAAACCCTTATCTTAGACAACATAACACCATTCAAGAATTAAGATGTGAAAGAGTTGTGCCAAAGATTCAATATCCAACACCAATTCTCTATGCCCTACTATCACCAAGGCAATGGCCAAGCATAAGCAATGAACAAAACTATCCTAAAAATCCTAAAGAAAATAGTTAATGACACTAGTTGTGACTAGAATTTGTAGCTAAATCCCACTCTTTGGGCTTATTGAACCAGTATCTACATGCCTACAGGTGCAACCCATTTCTCCATGGTCTATGGATCAAAAGCCATCTTGCCTATTGAGGTTGAGCTCCCATCATTACAAATGTCACTGAAAAATATAATAACTGAGGAAGAATACAGAGTGTCTTGACTCATTGAGCTAGGATTTATGGATGAACATCGGCTTGATGCCCTTAATCACTTTCAAGTATATCAAAACTGACTAAAACAAAACTATAACAATAGAATCAAATGTTGGTCATTCAAGGTAGGTGATCTTGTCTTAAAGCAAAATCATAAGAACCTTCTAGATCAAGACAACAAAGGGAAGTTTGAGCCTAATTGGTTGGGTCCCTTTGTCATCACAACAAGCTATGGATCAAGAGCATACCAACAATCAACCCTTGAAGGTGAACCCTTCCATGAGCCAATCAACATCTTTCTTCTCAAAAAAATTTATGCCTAAACATGAAGGGTGTAAGAAAATACAAAAAGATCAAAAAATATCAAAATCTAGAAAAAGAGAAAAAGAGAAAAAGGATTGAAAAAAGTAAAGAATTTTTTTTCCTCTAATGAAAAACACTTTGGTGGCACTTTGGGCAAGTACCTTGGTGAAAACCTGGAAAATAGGAACCTTGCATAAATAAAGCATCTCCATCTATTCCTTGGATCTTTTGGCCTATCATTCTTTGCATCGCCATTCATTCCTCATCTGCATCCTTATCATGGCTTGTCAATGTAAGGTATCGTTAACATAGGGATTTACACCTGATGCTAAGTTCAAAAACTCTTAAATCCCATGCAACATGGGACTACTTTTAGGTTGTGGGTATCCTATAATGAGGGTAGACCTCTAGATTATGGGTTGGCTCCCTTTGAATATTTCTTTAATTACTACTAATTTAGATTGGAAAAGGGTAAGAAGGATGATGTAGAAACTGAAAATAACTAAACTATGAGGTGATTCACCAACTAAAATATGATTTCAATTTTCCTTTAAACCTCACAAGATAACTCAACCAATGAAGCTAAAATGATTCACTACTCAATCTAATATGTTTTCAATAAATGTTTCATTTGAAAGGCACCTATGATTGAAGTTTTCTTGAAATAAAATATTAATGTTTTCATAACAACTATTCAACAAATGGAAGAAACATAGTCAAAGACTTGCACTATAGCATACTACACCTAAACAAGACACTGAAGAAATAAGATAAAATAAGTATTTCATATAAATCACAAAATTTTAATCTAATAACTCACATACAATGCTTGCACAAGATAGATCTAAGAAGGAAATGAGCCTTTTATTGAAAACTAGGAGATATCTGCATTGCAAATCTATAGAACTCATAAGAAATGAGTTACAAAGCATGTGCAATCTACTACAATAGTCACCAAACTCAGAACTAGTTGAAAGAAATGATAGAAGAGAAATACTTATGGAAAATGCTCCAAGAAATGATGTGTTGTCCATCTTCTCCCTCAGATCAAGCATATAACTAAAAGAGAACTTCTCCAAAAATGCATAAAGAGTTGCTAATCACTAAAAAAATTCATGGGTCGTATGTAACTAAAAACCCCTCCAAAATAGGGTTGTAACTGAATGAAACAAGAATTTATGTTCCTCAAATTGCTCATTGATTGAAGCTCTATCAATTGGAATCCTTAACTAAAATTGAACTCTTGATTTAGTGCTCCAAACTCTTAATTTTACTCCACATGTTGGCTAACTTTCTCACCTACCTCCAAGATTTAAGAAAAATCTTCTAAAGCTTATTTAATAACTCCCTTAGTCCAACATTTGAAAGTTACATCATAAGATACTTTATTTTTCATTTTAATAACATTTATTTGAAGTGATTTATATTTTACACCTTAAAATAAAGTTTTACATTTAAATTTCAAATACAAAATTAAAAGAGTTTTAATCAAATACAAAAGACTTACTTTGACTAAGCCTTGTGAGATATTTACAAAGACCATTCAAAAATAAAATCAAAAGGCATAGAGATATTGCACACATGGAATATGAGAATAAAGTTTCTCAAAAAACAAAGGAAAAAATGCCTTTTCCTCCATCGTGCCTTTCTAGGGTTATAAAAACCCTAAAATGTATGACAAACATTCACTTCATTTTTATTTCTCTTTCTTCTTGAGGAAGCACAGCCACGGTGAAACCTTGGTTCGAGTTTTTTAGTTAGAAATCTCTGCCTTCATGTCATTTCCTTGTAGATTCTAGAGCTTGCATCCATGGTAAGTCTGATTTTGGTTGAATCTGGAAGTTCTCCTTTGTTTGGAAAAGCTTTTAAAAGCTTTTTAGTTGCGGCCTCACTATGAAACTTTACTTTTCTATTGTGTTTTAACTATGGATGCCATGAATATAGCATAGCTGACCTCTTTTGCTTGTATTCTATGACATTTTTTGAAGTTTCTATGGAGATTTGAAGAAAACATAAAGGGTAAGACTTATTTTATTCAAATCTGGAAGTTTTCCCAAGCATTCTAATTTTTTTTTCTGAATTTTACAAGCCTTTAGGCCGTGGCCTCTTTTGTTCTTCATTTTTGAATATAGATGGATTTGAGCCATACAATGAATAAAAAAATAACATTCATTGCTTTTTTTTTTGCAATGACTTTAATGGGTAGGGTGCAATCATTCTTGATTCTCAATCTAGGTATTTGATTTTCAACTATATTTTGCATTATATATAAAAACCCTCACAATTTCTTGGCCACCATGATTGTATGTTCACTTTTTAACTTTCTTTCACATTATAGCTCCTAGAGGGTTTAGAGCTTGAAATGTTTCTATGGTTGTGGCCTAAGTGTTGTAGCCTTCATGGTTGTTAGTTGACTGCTCCAAGGTACATCCTTTCATTGAACTATCTCTACAAAATATCCTTTGTAAAGTCCTCATGCTGCAAATAGATGAGTCCTTATTTTTCTCACTGTCATGATGTTGAGAAAGAGACTGTACACTATCTATTGATAGTGCTTATATGAACTTTGAGGCAAAAGAGGACTGAGCTCATGACTGTATTTTATTATGAAGCTTCTTTGATTGGTTTGAGATAAGGCTGTGAGTTTTGTATGGGCTACTATCTCAAATTATTTTGTGATTACTAGTTGTTGATATGCCTTAAACTACCCCAGATTATAATATAACTCTCTACGTCCCTTGAACCTTGTGAGAAAACATCTAGGACTATCCTTTTATTCATTGACTTCTCTTTATATCTTCATGATCATTGGATTGAGGTGTTTGACCTATGGAGACTCTTGCACTAATACTCAATCACTTCCCTTTTTTTCTAACATTGTGATGGTATCAATCATCTTGAATATTCACAGTGATAGTGTTTTCTACCATTTGATATTCAACAATATGTAATTTTTATTATATAACAAAGGCTTTGCAAATGATATAATTGTTTTGCAATGAAATATTGTATGCATTTAGAGTATACATAAAAAGGCTTCGCATATACATTGTGATGATGTAATTTCTATATTCAAGTGAAATATTTTACTTTGTTCACTCATTCTTTAGTCATTAAACATGTTTTTCTTGAACTGCCGTGTTGAAACTGATTGTCATGTAGCTTATCATTGTTCTATCATTTAAAGATTCTTTAAAAATCTACTATTCCATGAGGTAAGAATAACACTTTGTGAAGAAACAACACCTTGGATTTGCACCACTAACTTTGCATTTTCCTCTTTAGCATTGAATGGCACTATTTCCTTTTGTTGCTTAATCACTGTGTATATATACCATTATAGTATTTGCTCATTTGTTCTTGAAGGATAAAAATGGCTTCATTTGTTCACATATGGTTGTTTACTTGTTGTCACTACCATTCCTTGTATAAATGCTTTGTGAACTTACTATGTATGCTTGTTCACTATCTTTGAAAATTTGCATAGATGACTTTGAATACTTTTTCTTCATATTGCTTATGCCATTATTATGAGCTGGGATCAACCCTTTTGGGAACCAAATTTTCCACCACTCATATTATAAATAGATGAAATAATAACAAAAATTTTCATGTATCTGCAGATGAAGCAAACAAGTTAGAAAAAATAGTGAATCCAATGATTTTTCATGATGTTTAGATATGGCAGTTTTTTCATTTTTCTGTCAGATAATAATTAAGTTGATTTAATTTGATAATAACTGCAAATCGTATATCTTTTGATAAAGCATGTAATTGGATCTCATGCCCTGAGCTCTAACAAAATTTCTCAAACAACTATAGCTATATCTAGAACTTGGAAGCAAGAGGAACTGAAGACACTAAAAATCAAATTGAAGACCAAAGATCCAACCCTACATCAACCCTTAAGGAAATGACAGAAATGACCTCCTCTTATGTGTCTTTCTTCATTTAGTTGATCTTCAGATGTATGGTTTATAATTATTGTTGAGTCAAATCAACTTAGTCACTCCCACAACTTGTGTGGGGTTATAGAAACACTGCTTTTAATAAATCAGTTATTTCATATCATGTTATGAATTGTGTATTCTCATTTAACTTGTTTTCAGTTACACAATATGAAATAACTAAAATGAAATTTCTCTAAAGCATATGTTTTGTACTTAGAATGAATGATATTTTTTGCACACTTTGCTCCAGAAATGTAATTCTTTTCTGATAATCAGTAATGACAAACATTGCAAAAAAAAGTATATGTTCACTCCTCTGAATGATTTTTTTCTAAATGAACTTTTTGTTTCTTTTTCTAGATTGTTCAACAGTTTCACTCAAACTATTGTATAATCTGGATAAATCAATTCTTTAAAAACCCTTCATTCAGGAAACAAAGGTTCATTGGATAAACTATGCATCAAAATTTTTATACTCCATCAAATAATTTCCCATTAAATTTTCACTAATTTAAGGAGGAAGCTAAAAATTAGTAACATTTTTGGTGACCTCTTAGGGGTGTTTGCATGCTAAAAAAATCAGGCTAGTTTCCTTGCTTATCCATTGGGTACGGAGTACGTTTCTACATTTTTTGACTCAAAAAATTAGTACATAGCTCATTCAAACTATTGTAACTATCTGTAACTTTGCTTCATTTGATGTAGTTCAATTGAATAAATATTGTTGTTCATGAAATTGAATTCTCCATTCCATGTTATGAATGAAAAGTGTTTATCTGATTGAACTATGAGTAACAACAAATTTTCTCCTTATTTCCCCACAACAAAACTCAAAGTAAACAAACCAACTATGCAAAATAGCACTTAGGGAAAGAAAGATGCAACTAATCTATGTTCAACAACACTAATTTGATACTTAGAATCTACTCAAATATATACAGATTTATATCATACCTCAAAAGCAATGCTTGAGGTGAATCCCATTCACTAGGATTGGCTCCAATTCACCATCCAACTTATATAATTGGAAGGCATTATGGTATTTTTGCTCAGTTATAATGTAAGGTCCAGTCTAAAATGCATCAAACTTGGAGTGCTTTCCAAGTTTTCTTTTAAGTTCACCCCACTTCAACACTATGTAAACTTCTTGGAATACTCTTGGAGATGACTTCTTATCAAATGACCTCTTCATTTGAGCTTGGTGTTCAATCTTCTTCATTGCTTCAACTCTAATCTCCTCCAGTTCAATTAACTGAGCCAATATTGTTGTCATAGGCTCTTCTTCAATCATGTTAAGCTAATTTACTAGATGAAGGGTTGGAGGCTCAAGAGATATAGGTAGTCTTGCTTCTTTTCCATACACAAGAATGCATGGTGATAGTCCTGTTGACCTCTTTGGTGTTATTCTATTAGCCCACAAGGCTAATTTCAACTTGGTATGCCAAGCTCTCTGATTTCCTTCCATAGTCCTGTTGATCATCTTGAGAAGGTTCTTATTTGTGGACTCAACTTGTCCATCTCCTTGAGGATAGTAGTTAGAAGATGTATTCAGATAAACACCATTTCTAACAGCCCAATCAGATATCTTAGTTCCCATTAAAGCAAGTACATTATCTGAAACTACTAATTTAGAAACTCCAAACTTGGTTATTGTCTCTTCATAAAAGTTCAGAACAACTGTCTCATTAGCCTCTTTAAGTGCTACAACTTTAGTCCATTTTGAAAAGTAATTATTGGTTGAGCACCCACTTGTGGCCTGCACTTGAAGGCGGGTTTATAACTCCAATGAAATATAAATCCCATTTCATAAAGGGTTGTTCAATCTAAATTGGCTGCAATGGAAGGGCTACCAACTCTTTTCCTACAAATATGGCACACTCACATTTTCTCACCCATGAATGGGAATATTTGAATAAAGTAGTCTAATAATAGCCTCCTTTCATTATCTTAAGAGTTGTAGCTCTTGGAGAGAAATGACCACTAGTTGATCCTTCATGAAACTCATGTAAAACTTTATCAACTTGATTAGCTTCTATGCATCTCAATAAAACACCATGAAAATATTTTCTAAATAGAAAACCATTCAAAATTACATAAGGTATTGACTGTAGCCTATAGTACCTTCTTTTTCGATTTACTCAAACTAGGAGGACATTCACTAGTTAATAAGAAATGTGTCATTTCTTTCACTCAACCTATAAAAGAAACATGTGTAGCAATTTGTTCTTCATTCTTGAAGAGCTAGAACAACAACCTATTGCTCTTCTGTACTGTTGTTAATGTTGTCAGCAAGCTGCTCACATAGACCTTTACCTCTTATCATCTTGGTGACTTCGATCTCAATGTCATATTCCATTACCTTAGTCACCCAACCAGCTCTTTTAGTATTCAAGTCCTTAGCAGAAATTCCTTAACTGAAGGATGGGCAATCAACAACTTAATCTTGTTGTTAGAAAGCATATGTCTAAATTTCTTCAAACTTCTGATAACAACAATAATATGTTTTTCAACAAAGGAATAATTAAGCTCATAATATTTGAGACTTTGACTGAAAAAAGCTAAAGGTTGTTCTAAGCCATGATCATTTTCCTAAACTAGCATAGCTGCAATACTATCAATGTTCCCATATGCATACAATTTAAAATATTTTGAGAAATTTGGGTTTAACAAAGTAGGAGCAGCTACAAGTGCTTCTTTGATAAGTTGAAAACTCCTTTTTCCTTCTTTAGTCTAGCTGAAGGAAACATTTTTCTTTAAAATTGAAGTAAGAGGCACCAATAACTCGGTAACATCTAGAATAAATCTTCTAACAAAGTTGATTCTACCCAAGAAACTTTGTATTCATTTTTTGTGTGTTGGTAAAGGAAGAGAGAGAATAGCACTTACTCTCTCTGGATCTATGGTGATGCCATGTTTCTATATAATATATCCCAACAATTTACCTTCATGTACAACAAACATAGATTTCTTTGGGTTGAGAGGGGTATTGAACTCTTGACACCTTTCAAATATTTTTTCAAGTGATTAAAGTGTTCATTTGGATTTTTTGAGAGAACAATTATGTCATCCAAATAAACTAGTACAATTTTATACATCAAACCTTTGAAATCCATGTCCATAGCTTTATGAAAAGTAGCTCTAGCATTTTCCAAACCAAATGACACTCTCTTGTAAGCCATTGTGCCTCATTTAGTTGTAAATTTGTTTTAAACTGGTCTTATTCTTTAACTAAGATTTGATTATATCCCGAGAAGCCATCTAATAATGAGAATCTCTCAGAACCTAAAACAACTTGAAGAATTTGTTCCATAGAAGGTAAAGGGTGATGATCTTTTAGGGAAGCCCTATTAAGGTCTCTGAAATCAACACAAAGTCTGATTTAACTATTTTTTATTTTTCACAGGAACAAGATTGGATACCCAAGAGGTATGTTTAATTGGAAATATAATATTTCTCTGAATAAGCTTATTCAACTCTTTGATCATGAGGGGCTCAAGCTTGGGGTTAAGTTTCCTTTGTTTTTGTCTTACAGGCTTGGCATTAGGCTCAAGCTCAATGGTATGCTGGGTAATAATAGGATCAAAACCATTCAAATCTGAATATTCCCATACAAAAATTTCATTGAACTCTTGACAAAGTAAAACAAATGCATGTCTTTCTTCTAATGTGCATACCTTACCAAGCTTCAAAATCTTATCTTTGAAGATCTCAATACCTTCATAATGATCTTCTTTAATATACAAGCTACATTTTTCTTTTCTAACATGATCATATGTATTGAAAATAGAATCCAATGTAATCAATCCTTTGGGCAGTTTGTTGGTTTTCAACTATATGATTTGATCCTCATATTATTGTCTAAGTTTTTCCTGATCATCATTTGAAAAGTTTGCTTCTTCTCTCAAGAAGTTTATGATCTATTGATCACTATCAAATACTTTCCAATGCTCATTATTGTTAGGAACAAGTAATCTGATTGTAATCACTTTAACATACTGCTAGTTTTTAGAATTGCTAATATCATTAGGAATATTGTATTGAGAGCCTATGGATGCTAATCTATTAGCATGTTTAGTTTTTCATTCTGGGAATAGATAGAAAATTAAAAGCTTGAAAATATTTAATAAAATCTCATACTCTATGCTTATAAGACTTCAAAAGATCATTATTAGTAATATGAAGGCCTCTCACTTGATTAACAATCAACTCTATATCACCAAAAACTTGTAAACAACAAATACCTCTCTTTTTTGCCCACTGGAGACCATGAATCAAAGCTTCATACTTAGTTGTATTATTGGTGTAGTTGAATGTGAACCTAAATATAGAGTAATACTTATCACCAGCAGGAGAAATGAGCATGCACCACCTCTAGCACCATTTTTACTCCTCGATTCATCAAAATACATCTTTTATACCTCATTAACTTGCTAATCAGACTATTGTTCAACATTCTTCACAAGATTAGGCATGACATAATCAGATTCATTAATCAAATAAACTCCCAAATTTACCTCCTCATGCTATTCATTCAAGGAATTATGAACATTCTCAGTTACCCAGTCATCCAACAAAACATCAAGGATATCCTCTATCTGTGTACTAGTCTCTTTAGCTGCAAGAATTCCTTCTTGATAAAAAAGAGCACAATTAACAATAGTTGTTGCATTGATAGCACATGGATTATATGACACAATATGATCTTTAGCAATGGGTTATTATTTGATAGTCACCTTTGTGCCATACCTAGTCGTAAAGACCATATGAAACCAATTAGAGGACAAGTATCCTATAATCTTAGTAGTGAAATCTCGTGATAAACATATGAAAAAATGTGGAGGTAATTCTATGACATAAATGTCTTGATGTATTGAGAATTTTGGACATGTGTGCAATGTGAGACTTAGATTCTTAACAACTCCTACTATTTTAACAACAATACAATCTAGTTGAACTAACCCTTTTTCTAATGGCTCATACTCTATTCCCAACTTATCGATGATTTGTTTGGGCATTGTAGAATTGTTGGCCCTTGAGTCAATCATACAATTGTGTACTAAATGCTGGCCAACAATTAGAGTCACATAAAATGGGGGTGGCTTAACTATGTTGGTATGTTGTTATTTCTTTTCTTGAGACTCATTGGTAAATACAACCTTAGAAGGTTGTTGATTAGACACATCATTAGATAAAGAAAAATTTAATAGAGCCTCATGTAACAGATATTTTTTCCAAAGAAGAGCCAAAGAATCCCACATGGAAACACTAACATGTGTCTTCTTCATATGATCTAATATGTTAAAGTTACCAATACTAACCTTTTGTTGTCCTTTAAGAACAACAACATCCTTCTATACTTGTGTTGGTTGGATCAGTGCTTTAGGCTAATCTTTTTTCATCATAGGTTGCACTCTTGGAAGAACCTAAATTTTCTATGTAGAAGAAGGCCTCATTTGACTTTGTGAACTTACAGTTGGATGCCTTTTGTCTCCATCAATCTGTTCCCCCAATTCCACATCTCTTTTCTTACTCCTTGTATTTGTTGCTATATGATCACTTAACTAATTTTTTGCATTATTGACCCCACAAACATCCTCACCTTTCCAATTCATGAAGGTAACATCTGGATTATGTTCTTTTGCATGAGTATATTTTTGTACATGAGCCTCCTGAGATGATTTTTTTGGAACAACACTACTTTGCACCATTAATGCTTGATTTAGAATACCATTAGAACAAGTACACTGGTTATGCAGCTGATTACATGGAAAACACCATTCGTAATCAATTTCCATGTTATTTTGAACTGGTACTACCTCTTGGGAAGAACTAGGGGCATTGGGACTATAAGGTTGGAAAGGCCTTTGATTGAAGTTCCTCCTCTAAACTTGAGGATTAGACTGGAAGGGAGCTTGGTAAGGTGGCTGATATTGTTGCTTTTTAATATCGACCAACTCATTACCAAAGGTTTGCAAGGTCTTTTGTATGTTATCATTTTGTTCTTTTATGCTTATCATCTCTTGGAATTGGCTGGGAATATCATGCTCTTGAGCTGCAATTTGGGTATTAAAAGTTAGAAATGAAGGGATAGTAGCTACAATGGGTGGTAACATAGGAACAATTGGTTATATATGAGAAAAATATGGCATTGGAGTCCTAGGAACTAACTTCCTAGCCTAGATTAAACTATTTTTAGGTCCAATAGCAGCATCAAATGCTGCTAGTAATGAATCCCCACCCATAGACTATATTGCAAGTGAAATATCACTGTTTAGAGCTTTTAGGTAAAACAAAAATGTATAATCATTAGAAGGCTTTATCCAGGCTAGAATCCTATTCCATGTCTTCTTGAAATGGTAGTTGAAGTCCACCAAGTGTTCATATAGAGCTCTTTTGATGGTAGTGAGTTGCTCCACCAGTGAGAGATGGTCTGATTTGTCTTTGAACTGCTTATTTAGTCGCTCTCCTAGTTGGTCCCATGTAACTGAGTTTATAGGTAGACCTCTAAACCATTGGAAGGATTTACCATTGAGAGAGGCTTCCAAGAGCCTTACTACAATATCTTGTTCAGTAATATGATGTAAACCACACAATGAAGCCACATATTGAATGTGCTCAATGGTTGTTGTTTGATCTTCCACAGTAAAAAATGGTAAGCTTTTTAGGGTTGTTGTTAGAATTTCATTATGTTGGGCTACATTCAAGGGGATTCCTTAATCAAATGAGACCAATTCCTAATTCCTAGGTGGTGGTGGATGAGCCATATTGGCTATTAGACGGACTAACACTGCTTGAAGAGCTACTAGAAACAATAAAAATTGTTGATATTTGAACTACAAAATTAGAAAATAGATGATTATTGAAGGTTGAAATAGGGCTTGTTACCCTCCTAATAACTCTAGTACTTCTTGATGGTAGCTCTAAATTCTCAACAAGTTCTACACTTTCTCTGGTCTAATAACTTCTCATGTGCTTATTCAGTGAAACTATTGAAACCAAAATTGTAAAGTCACCAAGTGTGAAAAATTTTCCTTCTTGAAGGGTTGAAAACTGTTGCTCACACCATAACAACAACAAAATGAAGCTCTCTATGAACTAAAAAATTAGTTCAACCTCCCACCAAGCATGCCAAAAAATTTAACATGGGGATTTGCACCTAATGCCAAGTTCAAAAACTCTTAAATCCCATTCAACATGGGACTATACTTAGGCTGTGGGTATCCTATAATGAGGGTAGTGTTGATGTGCCAAATTGACCCACAACATGCAGGTAAGATAAAAGTAAAAATATCTCACCTCTCCTAAAAGAGACAATCAGTAATCAAACTAATCACCTCCCAAGGTCTTTGATGTTGGTTCACAATGTTGTTGTTTCATGAAGTGGTCAATATGGCTATAATGTTCAAGGGGCCTGCTGGTTTTGAGCTTCTAGATTGTTACAAGATCAAACATCTATCTAAACCTACTTTAAACATGGGTTATTTTTTCAAGGTTTTTCAAACTGAAAAGAGTGTTGATTTGTTCAACTAATCAGACTTGTTACCTTCCAAGGAATTCCAAAGCTAGAACTGTAGAATAAAACTAACTTGTAATTGACACAAAGTTTCATTCATTCACAGTGAAAAATTTAACAGTAGATTGCAAATCATCATTCAAACAAAACATATGATAAAATTTCATTCCTTGAGAGCTTTTCAAATCAAAATGATTAACCAAAAATGAATACCATTCTAGAGAATAATATAAAGTAGGTTTAAATCTGGCTGCTCCTACTATTAATGAAACAGATAAGCAACATTTACAAATCTAGCAAGATCACCAATCTACAAAAACTCATGTCTTTAAACTATCTCCATCTATGCTAAGAACATCAAGAAGATACATCACCTCCACTTCCTGCTAAACTGTAAAAAATAAAAATGTCTCACTTACTTCAAAACCCTAACTCGCCACTTTTTCTAACCTTTGTTCTACTACCTTCTAGATCTTCCTTAACCTTCTCAACTTTCCTCTAACCTATCTAACTACTCTCTAACTCTTCTAACAACTTTCTAACCCTTCAAAAAGATCCCCCCATTTTTTTTACAAAAGAGGCAAAAATGCCATATTTATAAAAAAATGCGTCAAATGCGTTGGCCCCTATTAAGGGTTTACAATGAGTCGGTCCCATAAGGAGTCAGCTCTAGAAGAGTTTGAAACAAATTCAACATGCATTAAATGCAAGGGCATCGACCAGAGGCAAGAAACTGACCAAAACACGTGAAGAAGAGGCAAAGCGAAACAGTGAGGGAGCACAACTTTCGACACGTTTTGCATTAACTGCCTCCTCCACCTCACCCATACCTTGTTCCATTTTAGCCCTCATCATCAAGGTTGCCTCTGCAAGCCATTCACAAGTGGCATAGGTGAAACCCTAGTTCGCCATTCAATAGCATTTATATGATTCTTTAGATCTGTCCCATCGTATTGTCCCAACCTCTCTTGTTGGATTGATATTCATAAATTACCACACTATAGGTCACTGCATCATCCAGCTGGTACCCAACTACTATCTCTTTCATTGAATGGAGAGTAAACATCCCACCACCACTTCCTCAATCATTTCAGACTAAGATGCCCTGGTTCATCAACAATATCGTTCATTGACACAATATAATCCTTGATTCAAATCGCTGAACTTACCATCGCTTCCCTCGTGCCATTTTCATCAGTTTGTGTATCTTAGATACCCTTAGAATGCACACGATGGTGGCATTATATTACTTGCAGATTTAGAGTCCTCGTGGAATTTTCACAAAGAAGGATTTTCCTGAGCTACATTCTTTTAGGGAATCCACCATTGTTTGAATTTTTGAACCTCCATATTCTTCGACGATAGTCTTCAATGATGTAGACCTCCTCATGCATTGGTGTTTAAAACCTCAAACTAGACTGAGGCTACCTCGCTCTCAGGAACCCCACTCTTTATGTACAACTTCATTTTTTTCTGCTTCAAAGATGGATGATCCCTTTGTGTCCTTTAGCCTCTCCAGCCACTTCCCTATTAGACACAACCTGCATTCATCAAACACCAATGTGAGAATCCAATTGTTGAAAACATTTCATCAAAGTGCTAGCTCAAAATCATGATAAAACTATTAAATCAACCCTTAAGCAACAACACTGAGAAGTTCGGGATTTTGAGCTAACCGGGGAAAACCAGCCTGGGAGGAATTTCAAAAAATTATGAACTAGGTAGATTCTCCCGATCAGTTACCAATGTCCACAATAGATTACCAAAATGAACAAAAGAATGCATGAATCATTGTAATCCATTAAATTAAGCAAAGAATATCAAGCATTCATCAGTAGATTTACCAATTTTATCCAATTTCCTAAATTCCACAAAGCATAGCAGAGAATTCAGAAAAATCTGGCTGGACCTGAATTCCGCGGATGACCCAAAACTCTGAATGTAGAGCACAGCTCCGGGAAGATGAAGGAATCTAGGAAAATCCACCCGGGTAGGAAAATACCAAGGTTGACAGGAAACCCAAACACCGGCCATGACTTCGCTCAAATTGACCAAAGGTCATAAATTTGAGGACCTTGGGCACAGAAATCACTTAACACAAGCCTCCCACAAATCTCCTTCGAATCCTAGGCCCAATTGAAAATAGATCACGATGAGATGGCGACACCCTAGGCATGAAACCCTAGATTTTAACCATAAACGCATAGGGCAGGCCATGAAATGCCCAAACACATAGGAATTCAAACTCCAAGCAAGACCATAATGTTTGAAAGCATAACAAGATTGAACATCCAACTCAGGAGAACACAAATGATAAAGCAAAATAGCATAAAGTTCCAAAAAATGACCAAACTCAGAAACCCCACGGCCAGGTGGAAATCCGAAAAAATCCAACCTAGGTGGAATTCCACGAAGGCTAGAAATCCCCGAACTGCAGCACACTTTCGAGCGATATGGACTTCTTGCGCAAACTAGGAAAATCCAATCAGGGCAGATAATCTTGAACTGGCTGAAAAACCCAAACTATGCAATGAAACCAGAGTTTGAAAGAAAACTAGGAAAATTCGGATGGAACAGAAAATCCTGAACCAGGGTAAAAACCCAAACTTAACCCAAAATATAAGATTTTCAATATGAAACTTAGGGAAAACACTTGGGAAAGCAAGATAAACATATTAAACACGTGCCAACGCAAAGAAAAACCTCAAAATTGAAGGGGAAAAACATAAAGAGCGAAAGCAAAAGAGGGTCCCATTTTAATCAAACTTAAAATGGGGTGGTTATGCAAGGCATAACAATTGGTGACTTGGCTGGAAAAATGGTTTAACCATTTTCAGAGAACTGAGGGATTTAGTTACCTAGAAATCCTGGTTTATGGACATCACAATTCTAGTTAGGCAGTTTCAGTTAAACAAGGTTGAGGCAGAATCTCAAATGTAAATTAACACTGGCTACCCCTGAATCTATGTGTGTACTTGATGGTGCATCACCCTTTGAAATTTTTTTCCTCATCTTTGAACAATTATGCGCAATATTTGAATTACATGAGTTGATTCCCTTTAACTGTTGTGCAATAATATCCTGGGCATTGCTCCGCTGCCATTCAAGTGTCCATTCTCTGACAGAGATACCTCTAGTTTTCTCATAGCATTGCTCTACTGCCAGTCAGACATCCATAGCCCCGGTAGAGATACTAGAATCACCCATTAAGTATTGACTTTTCTTTTCTTAGATAGTTCTCTTTTCTTTTCTTTTTTTTTGAAGTTCCTTCATTCAATTCCTTCTCAATATGTCAGATGTCCAACATCTGTACTAGATTGAAAACTACCATGGACATCATAGCAACACTTGGGGAATCAGATCTTTCACTCAAATCTTGCAACACCATCGTCCTAAGACAAATATACCATTACAAAAGGAGATGTTTCTGATGATTTGTGACAGATTCAATCATAGTTAGTGAAGATTGCTTACTTTACACCTTGTTCTCAATGACTTTCCACAAATCTCATTGACATTGGAGATAAAACAATGAATTTAGAACAAAATCATCCAATCAGAAAACTTAAAAATATATAAACCAACTTCTCTCTTAGTAACCAAAGTATACTTCAGATAACAACCCCCTTACTTAATTGAATAAAATGAAGGGCCCCACAAAAAGGAAAAGACAAAGCAAATGAAACAACAAACTATTTACATATATACAACCCAAAAAAGTACCAAAATTTTTACGACCCAAAATAATATTTGAGAAACTGTCCATTGAAAAGCAATGGAATAGGTTCTCCTATTAAACTACTTAGCCCAAAATGATTTTCTCCTAGGATTTTTTCAATTTGATAGGGGCCCAACTAGAGCTTATCAAACTTCTAGTGGTCATCCTTCTTTTCATTGGCTTTATCCCACAGTAAGACAAGGTTTGATATCCTAAAAGCCTTGACTTTGGCTCTTTTGTCAAACCAACATTTGACAACAGCTTGGTTCTTAAAGAATTGTTGCAAAGTAGCATCTCTTTGCTCTTCTAATTTCAGTAAGCCAGCTAACCTTACTCCAATCCTATCATCACTAGACTAAAATTCTTGCATAAATTTTAGGATGGGTATTTTCAAGTGAATAGGGAATAAAGGCTCTTGGCCATAAACTGGCTTAAATGGTGAAGTCTTTATTCCAACCTTGATCCTACTCCTATCTGCATATAACACAAATCTTAACTAGGTATGCCAGTCTCTAGGATTGTTCTCTAACAGTTTTTTTATTACTCCTAGGAGATTTTTATTAGTTGATTCTGCAACTCCATTTCCTTGCGGATAATAATTTGAAGAATACTTTAAAACAATCTTATGATAATAATCCCATGAAATGAACTCGATAGAAGAAAAGGTAAGGCCATTGTCACATACTAGTGCAAAGGGTACTCCAAACTTGGTGGTGATGTATTTAGTGAGAAACTTGATTACTACCTCTGTTGTGCTATTCTTGCAAGGTATAGCTTTTGTTCATCTCGTGCAGTAATCTATGGCAGTCAAAATGAATTTATGTCCTAAAGAATAATTTGGGTTAATTACCCAAATAAAATCAAGTGCCCATTGGGCAAATGGCCTTACCTCATAAATAGGCTGCAATGGCATTGTTGGATGATGCTCTCTCGATGCAGAAGTTTGACATATATGGCATGTCCTTACATGTTGGTGGGCATCTTTAAACACGCATGGCCAATAATAACTGTTGATGTGTTTTTTATGCACTTTTCAACACAGGCAGTGCGTAGGTGCACTACCTCTCTTGAAAGACAATCTTCCACAATCGGATTACAGAACACTATCCCAAGGTCTCTCAGATGTTAGGTCATGAAAATGCTTAGATACCTCAGTAGTTTGATGTGATTTGCTAAAATCATAAGGCAGTCTTACGGATGAGTTACAAAGTGGGGAAGTTGGGTTTGCAAATGCAGTTTCAAAGTGCTGAAAGTGAATGAATAGTGGTTGTCCACTCAAAACAGCAAGTTGAGAGTCATCAAATTCATCTGATTTAGCTTCATGGTGATGCTTTTTGTCCTACTCTAACCAAAGATTAAAAAAAAATAGCAAAAGGAGAAGGGTTAAGAAAGCTATTCTAATCCTAAGCTACGAATGAACAGTAACAATGGTGGCTGTTAAAGTAGACAGGCTTCCTAAACTGGGTTTTGTTTGGCCAAGAGAAACCTACAGTTGCACAAAACCAGTGCAATCTTCTAAGGACTGCAAATTTTTAGATTACACACATACACATGCACATGTAATTGAACTAAGTTGCAGCAATGAAGTAAAGAGCTCAGACTAGCTTTGCAAAGTGACTCATCATCAATAAACCACAAAAAGTATGAGCTGAAAATCTATCAAATACTAAAACAGCAAACACCATCACCACTCCCATTCAAGAAACTAACACTAAAACTAATATGGAAGGTGAACCATGCATACATAAAGAGAAAACTCAAAAGGAACACCCATAAATCATGCAATGGGGTGATCCCATAATAGTGGTTTACAATTTTTGGCTAAACTGGACACTGAAATTATTATTTTTAACTAAATCTTCACATTCAGACATCTATAGCGGCTAAACTATGAGGAATTTGAAGATGGTGCAAACTAGAGTCTCATCAAATTTTGTCTGTAGATTCTAAAAATATTTTTTTCAAAATTTTTGGAATCAAATTGCACTTCTTTTTCTATCTCCCACAAAAATAGATTTTTTTCAAAACAACATTTTTAAAAAGTGACGCACACCGTATAACGATAACCTTTTTTCATGAAGGATAAAATTCTAATTCTTTCAAATTTAGATTTGTAACTCTGATATCTAGTGCTTCCACTTGGTTAGATAGTTTTTTATTGAATATTTTTTCTTAATCAAGTTTCAAAGTCAAACAAATTACAATTCACATAATGCGATTGTATAACACGTAACTTTATTTGTATATTTCAAAATTTAATTTAATTTTTTGTTGGATCAAGTACTTCAATATCTGGCGCACTCATATTTTTTAATTTTTTTTTATAATCTTCTATTTTTCCACGTGAAGAACAAAGAAATTTATTTTTGATGAAAAACCTATGTTTAATAAAACTTAAAAAACAAATACATAACAAAACCAAAACATATTAAAATCATATTCATTAGATAGCTTGTTCTGGGGAATACCATAATCATTTGAAATAAATTTTAAATGAATTCATTTGATCCCCCAAAATCTAAATCAAAAATGATTTTTTATCAGCATTTTGATAGGTGTAAAGGAGAAGCATTTATAGGTATGGTTTAAAACTAGCGAGGTTCTATCCAAGGGGGTTTGATCTAAGGTGATTTGATCAAACCCTCTTCAATTGGAATCCTTAAAATAAAACTTTTTAAGGCTTAAATCATTATATTTTCTAAAAATATGTGATTTCAGCTAAAATTCATTCCTCTCAAGAATTGTAAACCACTATTATGACAACACCCAATGCTGCTTTTTATTACTGCAAAATGTCTTTACATCAATTCTCCAACCCTTACAAATGAGGGGCAAGCCCCTATTTATAGTTTTTCAAAGCCCAAATGAATGGCTAGGATTCAATTATATTAGGGTTTCACCTACCCCACAATATTCAATAATTAAAAATACATTCCTTATCTTTTCCCTATTTTGTCATCTAGTGACAGTCACTGTAGCAATTTTGTCATTTAGCTGATTGCCCTTTTCACTGTAGCTAAAACTGCCTGAAAGTTGTTTTTTGCTTGATGTGCTTGTAGTGTTCTTCCTTTGATCAAATGAGTCCGTCGATGATTGGCATAAATAGATTGGTGGCCCCTGATTCGGGCAAGAAGCTCCTTAGAAATCATCATCATCTAGAAAAATGTAGGACAACTCCCTCAATGGGCCTCTTTTATAGACCTACGGAAGGCTTCTTGACTCCTACAAACATGAAGTGTCGTAAGTGCATTTATACACGAGTTAAGGAAAATGTCAATCAAACCTACAAATTCCCTGTTAGATCTATCCATGTATCATCAAAAGATCTTGATATTCATATTTGGAACTCATTTGGACCATAAACATTAATGCGTGCTTCAAAGGTGCGAGTGCCAGATGGCGGAAAGATGGTGAAAGAAAGCCAGAAGGCAGGCAGCGGAAGGAAGCCAAAACAGCCAGGAAGGAGGCATGCTCCTGGATGTTCAAAACAACCGGGAAGAAGGAAGGCTCCCAGATGTTCAAAACAACCAGGAAGGAGGCTGGCTCCCAGATGTTCAAAACAGCCAAAGAGGGATGGACTCCCGGAAATGGCTACAGAGGGGCCGGGCTCCGGAGGTTGGGAAGGAGGCGGCCATCAGATGATTCAAAATGGCGACGGAGAGGTGGAACCTCAGAAACGACCATGGAGGGGCCAGGTTCCAGAGGATGGGAAGGAGGCGGCCGTCGGATGATCCAAAACGGCGACGGAGAGGCGGAACCCTAGAAACGGCCACAGAGGGGCTGAGCCCCGAAGGCCGGGAAGGAGGCAGCCGTTAGATGTTCTAAAACGGCGACGGAGAGGCGGAACCCCAGAAACGACCACGAAGGGGCCGGGCTCCAGAGGCTAGGAAGGAGGCGGCCGTCGGATGATCCAAAACAGCGACAAAGAGGCGGAACCCCGGAAACGGCCACCAAGGGGCCGGGCTCCAGAGGCCGGGAAGGAGGCAATCATCGGATGATCCAAAATGGCGACGGAGAGGCAAAACCCCAGAAACGGCCATGGAGGGGCCGGGCTCCAGAGGCTGGGAAGGAGGTAGCTGTCGGATGTTCCAAAATAGCGACAGAGAGGCGAAACCCTGGAAACGGCCACGGAGGGGCCGGGCTCTAGAGGCCGGTAAGGAGGTAGCCATCGGATGTTCCAAAATGGTGACGGAGAGGTGGAACCCCAGAAACGGCCATGGAGGGGCCGGGCTCCGGAGGCCAGTAAGGAGGCAACTATCGGATGTTCCAAAACAACAAAAGGGGGACGAAGCTCCGAAACCACTGAAACTCAACAAAACTTTGACAAAACCTTGGCAGTTCAATTAAGGACATCAAACACATCCTAAATCCAAAAAAGGGTGACCCCAAAGCCAAAAAGGAGGAAACGGGAGCGACGGGGGTCCACGAATGTTTCTAAACAGCCAAGTAAAAGGGGAATTTCGGATGGAAAGTTCCGAAACCATCGAAACTCAACCAAACTTTGACAAAACCTTAGTAGTTCATTTAAGCACATCAAACACATCCTAGATTCAAAAAAGGGGTGACCCCAAAGCCAAAAATGTGAAAACTGGACCGACAAGGGTCCAGGGATGTTTCTGAAATAGCCAAAGCAAGACAAAAGATAGAAAGGGGATGGGGGACCTCATTTCTCCGCAGATTTGAATACCCCAAGCAGGCGAATTTGGGTAGGGGGTTTGATCATTCGAAGGCACATGACCAATTTGGGCTTGGAAATGGGGCACACAAAACAAGACAGGAGCAAAGCAGCCTGTCGGGAGCGAAAAAAGGGGGGTCCCTGCCTATGGCGGGGCATGTGTGCAAAACATGCACAACAAATGGCGACTCACTGGGGAAATAATCTAGAGCATTTTGATGACAAACTGAAATCACGAACCCAGAATCTCTGGTTCTGACCTTCATGCTAGGGCAAATAGACCAGACGCCCAACCAAAGGATCAAAACTATTAGCCAACCCAACTTTCAGTATGCTGAAAATCCAAATGTGTGCAATTGTGTTAATTCCCATTCTTCAGTTGCTACAGGAACCTAAGCTTTGTTTAGTTAAGCTACGTAGTTTATTTTAACTCCAAAAGCATCCGGGACATTGCCTCGCTGCCAATCAGGCGTCCATAGCCCCGACGAGGTTATCGCTGTGATTCTCCCAAACATTGCTCTACTGCCGACCGAGCGTCCATAGCCCCGGTAGAGTTGCTTGGATACCCCTGAAAAGTTGAATTTTCCTTTCTTTTAATTTTTAGTGTTTTCTTTATTTCTTTTTTTTCTCTTTTCAGCTCTTTTATTTCAACCTGCAAGCATTGAAGCTCAAGCTCAGGGCTAAGAATCACAGTGGCGCTGGAGCAGAATTTTAGATTTTTCACTTAATTAGACTTCACAAAAGGCCCTACAGTGACCGTCAAATTCTTAAGATGTGTAAGAGCTATAAGATTTTAGAATACGTCAAAGTCAGACTAAACCAACAACTTATCCTCTTCGAATTAAACACCCAGATCGCTTGACACTAACAAAAGACCTTCACCATCCACTCTGAAGACTTGATTAGAGTTTGACAAAGAAATACGTAGAACAACCCAAGGCAATAAGTATGGTTGTTGTGTGCACAAATGTGCCCAGCTAAAAGCAAAGGGACCCTGAGCAAAGCAGTAACAAAGCAAAAGCAAACGAAAGGAAAACAACCTATAAAGTGAGCAACCTACACACACCAACTAACCTAAGGAAAGCAGGAAAGCGGAGTATTTACAGGAAACCTACATTACTCAAAACGGACTATGTACAAAGATATTTACAATGAACTATGTTCAGGTGTGACAAACCAACATTAACATTCATTGGATTTCATAATGCATGCACAAGCAAATAGGCAATTGTTATCTTTCTTAACCATGCAAACTTGTCTTTATATTCTGAAGAAAGAAGTTCAATGTTGCAGCACTCAAGTTCAGTCATGTTATCACAAAAAATTAGCAATTGAGGAGGCTCATTGAACCCATGGTTAATCCATAAACATGTTCATTTTCCCTCATTCCCATAATCAAAATAATAAGTGCAGCTATGAGAAATGATAGGGGCAATGAAGGATAAAACCTGGATGTCGTCACACGGAGGTGGCAGTGTTGGACAGTCAAGTGCAAGCACAACATCATTGATCATTGCATTGGCAGCCTCGGGCGGGCACGGTGGAGGGTGCAGCACTTCAGACATTAAGCTGGCATAAGGTTGGGAGGATGGGGCAACAACAAACTCTTCCAATCCACCAATGGGACCTACAACCCCGGTTGGAAATTCTTCAAAAAGAAATACTTCTCCACATTGATTATCTGCAAACTTGGGATCCACTTGGTTGCCGTCCTCAAGGGGCAGCATGTTGTCTTGTCTCCTTCCCCAAGTATCAACCTCCTTTTTATGATGTTCAATGTCATGGGATGATGACATGCATGAATCTGTCTCATTGCAGCTCTCTGGTTGTGAAGGAAAATCTGCAAGGATTGAGGCGAAAGGACCCTCAGTTGTAGCCCACGGTTGACCAAGCTCATCGTATTTGTTGGCAGCCATCAAAACACCTCCACCTTTATCTTCTTCCTTTTGTTGTTCATGTATCTCCTCATGGCGCCCACTTGTTTCCTCCTGGTCACTATCGCTGTAAATGGAGAAGGAGCTCCTCTCCCAATCTAGAAACTCTAGTGCATCATTGTTCAAGGGCTCAAGGAGTATGTATTCATCACTACTGTCTTCTGGGATGTGCTCTTCCTCGACATGAGCATTCCTCCGTAGTGCAACTCCTAATGGAAAGAAGTCATCAATTGATGGAACCTCATCAAGGGGACTAAAGTCTACTACATAATTTCCCTCCAAAGACTCGTCAAAAAGCCCACCGTCCATGGAACATAATTGCTCTTCAAGAGGAAGAACTTCTTGATGACTGGTGGACAGCATTCCCACTTGATCTACTTCATCGCTCAAAAGTCTGAAACTGTATTGTTGTCCTTCCTCTATTGCTACCCCAACATCCTCTTGAGGACTACCCTCAACTGAGTCATTAGTTGATTCGAGATTTTGGTCTTCTTCTTCGATATGGGCAACAAGTAGAGGAGGTCGGGCACTTGGCTTCATTGCTTGTTCTTTGACTTTCTTAATGACTTCTTGGCATAGTTCACATGTGAACTCTGAGTGCGATGAATCATGGAGCCTGCACCAATTTGGCAATAGTAGCACCTCCAAATCGACTTGGTATTTCAGCTCTGACCAATCCCTTGCTAATCTGAAGATGAGTTGGTCATATCTTTCTGCTACTGGGTCCTCATCATCATTTGGGAAGGAAGGTGAATAGTAGACAGCTGTGGCAAGTGGTTGTTCCCGCTCCTCCAAATCTGCATTTTTAGATGCTTGATCACTGTCATTATAGATGGAGAGGTCTTCCAATCTAATTTTTCTTATGCTTTTACCATCTCCTTCTGCTTCCCCAAGGCTTTTAACCTCCTCTTCTTCTTGATCTTCAGCATCTTCATTAGTTGTCCCAGCATGCACAGCTGCAGACTTCATTGGTTCATCGTCACCTACCAATCGCTCTTCTTCTAGAGTGGAGGACTGCCCTTGATTGGTGGAGGGAAGACCCTCTAAATTAATTTCAATAAGATTTTCACCAAGGAACTTTGTTGTCCTAGTGAAATCTACCTCTTCCTCTTGGTTTTCAACTTCAATGTTTGCTGCTCCAACATCAACTTGTATCAAATTTCTTGGTTCATCTTTATTTTGCTGTCCTCCGGATGTTGACAACTCTTCTACCTCATTGGATAACTTCTCTTCATTGGGAGTTGGCTGCTCCAACTTGTTCGGACAACCCTTGGCTTGATCAATGATGTTATCACATGATGAGCAAGTGAATTCAAAGTGGGGTGCATTGTGAAATCTGCACCAACTTGACATCAATATTTCCTTCAATCTTGGTCCATCCTTTTTGCTCAAATGTTCCTAGATTAGCTCCTTGAATGCCTTGGCTACCATGGTTGTCAATTCTTCCTCCGAGTCTACAAGGGCGAAAGGCTAATATATTTCCCGAAAGGGAATTTCTCCCTGCAAGACCTTCTCAATTATGTCTAAGAATGTTAGATACCTCAATTCACTATGCCTGCAAGTGCAATGGATCCGACATCTATCCACCAACGCGAATTTCTCTAATGGCTTCTTCAGTCTCTTGTTCAAATTTGCATACAGCTGAGTGATGTCAATTTGTGCATGCTGCTCCATTTTGACTCAGCTTCTTTTGCCTTCAATTTTTTTTGATTTTTCAATTAAAGAGATCTCCTATCTCAGATTTCTTCCTGAATGTTCCTTTCTCAACTTCCAACTTTCAACTTCGTAGCCTCAACATGTAAAGCCCTCCTTCTAGCACCAGTTCTATTGATGGCGTTAGAAGGAGGAGGGCATAAAATGAATCACTTCCAACCTTCAACTTTTTATTCCCAATGTGTTAGGCCCTCCTTCTAGTGCTAGTTCTGTTGATGTGTTTTTTATGCACTTTTCAACACAGACAGTGCGTAGGTGCACTACCTCTCTTGAAAGACAATCTTCCACAATCGGATTGCAGAACACTATCCCAAGGTCTCTTAGATGTCAGGTCATGACAATGCTTAGATACCTCAGTAGTTTGATGTGATTTGCTGGAATCACAAGGCAGTCTTACCGATGAGTTACAAAGTGGGGAAGTTGGATTTGCAAATGCAGTTTCAAAGTGCTGAAAGTGAATGAATAGTGGCTGTCCACTCAAAACAGCAAGTTGAGACTAATCAAATTCATCTGATTTAGCTTCATGGTGATGTTTTTGGTCCTACTCTAACCAAGGATTAAAAAAAAATAGAAAAAGGAGAAGGGTTAAGAAAGCTATTCTAATCCTAAGCTACGAATAAACAGTAATAATGGTGGCTACTAAAGTAGACATGCTTCCTAAACTAAGTTTTGTTTGGCCAAGAGAAACCTACAGTTGCACAAAACCAGTGCAATCTTCTAAGGACTATAGATTTTTAGATTACACACACACACATGCACATGTAATTGAACTAAGTTGCAGCAATGAAGTAAAGAGCTCAAACTAGCTTTGCAAAGTGACTCATCATCAATAAACCACAAAAAACATGAGCTAGAAATCCATCAAATACTAAAACAACAAACACCATCACCACTCCCATTCAAGAAACTAACACTAAAACTAACATGGAAGGTGAACCATGCATACATAAAGAGCAAACTCAAAAGGAACACCCATAAATCATGCAATGCTGCTTTCTATTGCTGCAAAATGTCTTTACATCAATTCTCCAACCCTTACAAATGAAGGGCAAGCCCCTATTTATAGCTTTCCAAAGCCCAAATGAATGGCTAGGATTCAATTACATTAGGGTTTCACCTACCCCACAATATTCAAGAATTAAAAATACATTCCTTGTCTTTTCCCTGTTTTGTCATCTAGTGACAGTCACTGTAGCAATTTTGTCATTTAGCTGATTGCCCTTTTCACTGTAGCTAAAACTACCTAAAAGTTGTCTTTTGCTTGATGTGCTTGTAGTGTTCTTCCTTTGATCAAATGAGTCTGTTGATGATTGGCATCAATGGATTGGTGGCCCCTGATTCGGGCAGGAAGCTCCTTAGAAATCATCATCATCTAGAAAAAGGTAAGACAACTCCCTCAATGGGCCTCTTTGATAGACCTACAGAAGGCTTCTTGACTCCTGCAAACATGAAGTGTTGTACGTGCATTTATACACGAGTTAAGGAAAATGTCAATTAAACCTACAAATTCCCTATTAGATCTATCCATGCATCATCAAAAGATCTTGATATTCATATTTGGAACTCATTTGGACCATAAACATTAATGCATGCTTCAAAGGTGCGAGCGCCAGAGGGCGGAAAGACGGCGGAAGAAAGCCAGAAGGCAGGCAGCGGATGGAAGCCAAAATAGCTAGGAAGGAGGCAGGCTCCCGGATGTTCAAAACAGCCAGGAAGAAGGAAGGCTCCCGGATGTTCAAAACAACCAGGAAGGAGGCAGGCTCCCGGATGTTCAAAACAGCCAAAGAGGGACGGACTCCCACAAATGGCCACGGAGGGGCCGGGCTCTGGAGGCCAGGAAGGAGGTGGCCGTCGGATGTTCCAAAACGGCGACAAAGAGGCAAAATCCCAGAAACAGTCACGGAGGGGCCGGGCTCCAGAGGCTGGGAAGGAGGTGGCTATCGGATGATCCAAAACGGCGACAGAGAGGCGGAACCCCAGAAACGGCCACCAAGGGGCCGGGCTCGGGAGGCCGGGAAGGAGGTGTCATCGGATGATCCAAAATGGCGACGAGAGGTGGAACCCCCAGGCCGAGGAGGTAGCATGTTCACGGCGACGGAGAGCGGAACCCAGAAATGGCCACGGAGGGGCCGGTCCGAGGTGGAAGGAGGCACATCCGAATGTTCCAAATGATCTATCAAGAGGTGGAACTCAAAACGGGCCAGGAGGGGGGCCCGAGGCCGGAAGGAGAAACAATGATGTTCCAAAATAGCAAAGGGGGACGAAGTTCGAAACCACAAACTAAACCAAACTTTGATGAAACCTTGGCAGTTCATTTAAGCACATCAAACACATCCTAGATCCAAAAAAGGGGTGACCCCAAAGCCAAAAATGTGGAAACTAGACCGACAGGGGTCCACAGATGTTTCTGAAATAGCCAAAGCAAGACAAAAAGAAGAAGGGGATGGGGGACCTCATTTCTCCATAGATTTGAATACCCCAAGCAGGCGTATTTGGGTAGGGGGTTTGATCATTTGAAGGCACATGACCAATTTGGGCTTGGAAATGGGGCACGCAAAATAAGACAGGAGCAAAGCAACCTGTCGGGAGTGAAAAAAGGGGGGTCCTTGCCTATGGCGAGGCGTGTGTGCAAAACATGCACAACAATAACTAGATCTGAGGATCTGATGTGATAAATAATTCACAAAACCATGATCCATGCTAGTTTTTCCATGAAATTCAGCAATTGCGTGCTTAGCTTCGTGTTGGTCAAGGCATCGTAGATAAATCCTCTCAAAATCATTTTTTTATAACAATCCTCCTTTGAGCATATAATGGGAGCTTTTCATTCTTAGCACTCTCCTCTGAGTTGTATTCATTCCCTCTAGGCACCGATTATTGAGCATGAAATAAATAATATCGACATACCAAGGGTCATTAGAAAAGGACTATGTTGTATACTGCTGATAAGTAATTTTCTTACCAGCATCCGCTATTGCTTTAGACAGGCCTTGACCTCAGACAAGTTTCATAGGGTGAATCTCTAGAACGAACTCCTACAAAATAGCCATCCATTTCCCTCTTCATTCTCCCAACTTTCTTTGCATAAGTAGAGACTTCACAGCGGCATCAAGAACCACAACAATGATTTGACTTCGAGTGATATAATGCCTGAACTTCTTGACAGCTCTAACCAATGCAAAAGCTTGTTTCTTAAGAGGTGGGTACTTGACTTCATCATTCTTAAACCGAGAGCTAGTGAAGGCAGTTGGCCTTTCATCCCCCTCCTATCTTCGTTGTGTCAGGATAGCTACACTTGAGTGTTCAAAAGCAAAATAATAAATATAAAATGGCTTCAAGTAGTCAGGACTAGTGAGGACTGGAGCTTTTGAAATGGATTGCTAAACCTGAGAAAAAGCAGTCTTTTCCTCATTACTCCATTCTATTCTAGCATCTTTCTTCATCATTTCGTTCAAAGGTTTAACAATTTCTAAAAACCTGTGATAAACTTCCTCACAAAGTTGATCTTTCCGAAGAAATATCTCATCTCCTTCTTACTTCCTAGCATGGTTAACTTCAGAATAGACTCAACTCGGTCTGGATCTATCGATATCCTTCTTTCCAAGATTATGTGTCCCAAAATTTTCCCTTCAGAAACCCTGAACACACACTTTTTAGGATTTAGAGAAACACCATATTGGATAAATCTTTCAAGAACTTTAGCCAAGTCTACATCATGGTTTAGTCTATCTTTAGAGAATACTGTCAGGTCATCCATATAAATGATGATGCACTTACCAATCAAATATTTGAATGCTACATCCATTGCACGCTGAAAGGTTGCTCCAGCGTTTATCAAACCAAATGGCATCCTCCTGTAAGCAAATGTTCCCCAGTTAGTGATGAAGGTTGTCTTCATTTTGTCTTCATAATTAATGATCACTTGATTGTACCCAGAATAACCATCTAGGAACAACATCATTTGAGACCCATTGAGAGTTTGCAAGACTTCGTCCAGAGAAGGGAGTGGGTAGTTTTTTTTTTCCAAAGCTCTATTCAGATTCCTAGAATCTACACATATCCTAATCTCCCCATTCTTTTTGTGAACTGGAACCAAGTTAGCCACCCATGTTGAATGTCGTACAGGGAAGATTATTCTTCCAAAAAGCAATTTCTGAACTTCCTTAAAGATTAGTGGTTCAATCAGGGCGTTGACAGGATGTTATTTCTTTCAAAATGGTCTGGCCTTAGGCTTCAAAGGAATAGTATGAGTTATCAAAGAAGTATCAAATGTTTTTAGATCTTCATACCCCTAAGCTATTGCAGCAATATATTTCTTCAATTCCCTCAATATATCTTCTCTAATTGCTTCAAGACAGGATTTCCCTATGTAAACATTCCTTTCAGGGCTAGAGTCAGCTAAGTTAAGAGTTTCATATTCACCTCCATTATCTTCGCTTGATACCTTTTCTCGAGCTCTTGGATCTGAATCAAAAATTATTTCTAATGCCACCATTCCCTTCAAGATGCTATTACTTTTTAAATTGAGGACACCTTCTATATCACCGTCTTCGGGGTTCTAGTCTCGTTGATCCCTGTCGAACTCATCAATGATCTGTCCTTCGAAAACATCTGAGCTTGCTAGAAAAGCAAGGATATGTCGATCATTGTCGAAGACTTGAAAGTTCCTAACATTATCAAGGACAGTCGGGGTGGATATTAGTTCTACTGAGAATCTCTTGAGTTTGGAGCCTTTCATGGGCTCGAGGGTACTTGCGGCAATAGCTAATGAATCAACTATTTGATTCTCTTCTCTAGGGATTAAACTAATCCCAAAAGCATCAAAGTCTTCAATCAGGTTCCGCACTTGATTTGTATAAGCTGCAGCCTTTTATTGTGACATGTGTACTGACTGCATACTTGCTTGATAATCACTTCTAAATCTCTTTTAACTATCAAGGCAATAAGTTTCTTCTGATGTGCAAACATCAGTCCCTGAGCTAACACTTCATATTCTTCTATATTGCTAGTGCATCAAAACTGTAACCTATAAGAAGAAAAAAATGTTTTCCTTTTCAGGCTGGTTAACTCAATTCTAGCACCACACCCTATTTTAGATTTGGATCCATCAAACATGAGGATCCCTAGCTTATTATGAGTTGGGTTTAATCTCTTTGAGCTTGTTGTGGGTGTTTGGATAAGGTGAATCATAGGTGGGGCCACTTGATCTTTTGCATCAAATATTGGGAATGGATGTTCAATAGGTTCATCAGATGCAATATCCAATTCCCTCTCAGATATATCATGTAATCCTAGGATATCTTTCTGACAGTTATCTGTATCTTTTATTAACCCCTTGGGTTCTGGCATACTTGCGAGCGTAGGGGTATCAAACAAACGCTGGGGTTGTTCAACATAACTATGTTGGTATGGTATTATGACCAGGGTAAGTTCATTTTGAGGAGGGATTTTCTCTGAAGGTATATTATCCCTGGTTAAAATTATTGCATTTTTGGCTTCAAATTTGAAGTGATCTGAAATAGTCTTAAGGTGACTTGGGCTAGTTTCTTCAGTTTGGAAAACATGATTTAGAACACTGATGCAGGGTTGGCAGGTCAATTCTGAATGATTTTGGTAGTGCACTCTGCACCAATTTGGAAGTAGAAGACTCCACAAATCAATATCTTCCCCTAAGACCAGTTGATCCTATTGTAGCTTCCTGATCAATACCTGCTGGTTTATACTAATCATGGGATCAGGGAATTCTTGCACTGACAAATCATTAGAATCAAGAACCAAAAGAGTCAAAATTTCCTCTCTTTTATAAACTCCTATCTCGGTTTCAAAATAAGCTACCTCGTTGGGATAGTCATACTCTGTGATGATATGTTTGAGGTGAGGTTAACTCTCAATCCTAATCTGCGTAGGCATTCCCCTCCATGGTAGGCACATGTGTGAAAATTTGAGGGAGAGATATCCCCCTATACTCTTCATTAGATCTCTACTAAAAAGCATATTGTAAGTCTCAGGAATGTCTGCTACCTAAATATCCATATTGGTTTGAATCCAAGGGTCAGACCCTACTTGTACATGTATATTTCTCAATTCTCCAACTACATTAACCTTTTTTTTATCAAGTTGGATGACCTTGTTTATTTGGAGAGGATTCAATCCCAATTTCTTGTATCCAGAAAATGGCATAACATTGTCGGAAGCCCCTGAATCTAGTAGACAATTGTGTAGATTCTTCCCATAGATTCTCAAACTCAAAATAAATGGTGGGGTCCCTACCTTGTTTTTGAATAGAGCTACATTCATGTCCGTAGCGGGTGCCACCTTTTTTTTCACTTTTGATTTATGAGCTTCTTCCAATGCTTTCAACATTATATCTCATTGGGAAGGGCACCATTTTAGGTTGTCAAAGTATGATAAAGAAGTTTTTTGTTTCTGCATCTCAGAAACAATATCAAATTTTGTGTTATAACTTGCATTATATTTGAAAACACCAGATGAATTACGTTTTCCAGGGAAGTCAAGCGAACCCTTCAGTGGAGGAGGGTTGTTATAACCACTCTGATTTGGAGGAACCATGTGGTTAGGTGGTGTTGATGTAGTGAATGAACCCTTATTCTGGTTTATTAGGAAGTGTCCTCCCTTTTCCTGAAAGGCTTGGGCATCATACACATCTTCCTCTAGTTCATTCTCATTCTTCATTGAAAATGAAGGTTCTTCTTCAAAGAGGTCATAAGCCATTGTTGTATGCACTAAGCCACCTCCTTTATTTTAATTCCCTTGGAATATTTGGGCATCTTCCTGTGCCATCATGACAACCTTCTCCACTTTAGGGTAGTTCACCTTGGAATGACCTGCAGTATCATGCAACCTGCACCAGTTAGTCATAAAATTGAGGTCAGCCACATTTCTTGTATGTGGTTTGTCCTCATTAGCTTGATGATTGTGGGAAACCCCACCATTATTTGGCCCTATGTTCCTTTGTCTGTTGTTATTAGGCCTCTGGTTATATCCTCTATTCTAATTTTGATAGCCCTGGTTAGGGAAGTTTTGGCCTTGATACTTCCTCTGGTTGTGATTGTTGTTGTTCTGATAATTACCTTCATTATTATTATTCTAATTAGGGTAATTACCTTGATTGGCATAATTACCTTGGTTTTGAGAGGGGTTTAGTTTAAGCTGAGCCATATCATTTGTGACTTGAGAGAGAGTTTTCTTTAGGTTCTCCACCTTGTTTGTGAGTTGAACTATCCTTTCACTCTCAGCATTCTTAGTGACAGGTGGCTCACTAACATGATTTGGTATTCCAACTTGATTATGATGACCATGTGGACTGTAATGAGCTTGTGATTGTTGAGAGAAGTCAGGAGCTCCATTGGCAAAGAATGGAACAAGAGATTGAGTTTGTAACTCAAAAATAGGTCCATAATGGGAAGGAGACATCCCTGGGACAGTATTGAATAAAGGGGTTGGATTAGGCATTTTTTACCCCATAGAAGGAAAACCTCCTCCCAAGTTCCCTTGTTGAGAGCTAGTTTGTTGTTATAGCTTGATGGCTAGATGATAAACTCTAGACATAGAATCAATATCTTCCAGGTGATAAGTCCTTTGTAGGAACAAGCCAAGCAAAGGGTCTATAACTCTAAAATAAGCCTGAATGGCACTATTCTTAGCAACTAGATAGGGGTCCTGCAATCTCTTATACATTCATTGAAAACTTGTATTGAACAATGGTAGTGATTCATGTGGCTCCTTCCTAATGGTAGCAAATTGGTGGAATAAAATGGTTGGATCTACATAAAATTGTGGAAGATTTAGGTACCAGTTGTACGCCATATCCCCTAAGGAATAAGGGAACAACCTACAAACCACATCATGGTGAGCTATTTGGGCTCTGGTACAAGCGTCCTTAAAAATTTGTGTTTGCTCCTTAGTACTCCTTGATTCACCATGAATGTATTTGGAGCAGAATTTTTCAGGATTCTTAGGCATGTCATGAAATCCTCCAAGAATATTCCCCAATGGAGAGAGATTATTCATAAAAAATTTCATTGGTGGCAGTGGTGGAGGTTGAGCCAACTGTTGCATGGGTTGAACCAGCTGTAAAGGAAATTGAGGTGGATTTGGTGGTGGATTCATGTGTATCCACTGGGGTATTGGTGGAAAGCCTGGTGGAGTGTGTGGGGCTGACAAGGGTGGTAGAATGTTCACCCTGTGAATCTTGTGTCTTGTTGGGGTCTTGAGTTCTATCAAATATGGTGGATTCTTAGTTGATTGAAGAACTCTATGGGACCTCTTTAGTGAGAAAGACCCAATGTTATCCAGTTTTCTCTTCTGGTCCTCCTTCTAGCACTAGTTCCTATTAATGTGCCAAATTAACCCACAACATGTAGGTAAGATAAAAGTAAAAATATCTCACCTCTCCTGAAAGAGACAATCAGTAATCAAACTAATCACCTCCCAAGGTCTTTGATGTTTGTTCACAACATTTTTATTTCACGAAGTGGTCAATATGGCTATAATGCTCAAGGGGCCTCTTGGTTTTGAGCTTCTAGATTGTTACAAGATCAAACATCTATCTAAACCTACTTTAAATAGGGGTTATTTTTTTAAAATAAAAAGAAAAAAGATAGATCAAGGTTTTTCAAACTGAAAAGAGTGTTGATTTGTTCAACTAATCAAACTTGTTACCTTCCAAAGAATTCCAAAACTAGAACTATAGAATAAAATTAACTTGTAATTAATACAAAGTTTCATTCATTCACAGTGCAAACTTTAACAGTAGATTGCAAATCATCATTCAAACAAAACATAAGATGAAATTTCATTCCTTGAGAGCTTTTCAAATCAAAAAGATTAACCAAAAATGAATACCATTCTAGAGCATAATATAAAGTAGGTTTAAATCTAGCTGCTCATAGTGTTAATGAAACAAATAAGCAACATTTAAAAATCTAGCAAGATCACCAGTGTATAGAAACCCATGTCTTTAAACTATCTCCATCTATGCTAAGAACATCAAGAAGATACATCACCTCTTCCTGTTGAACTGTAAAAAATAAAAAAAGTCTCACTTACTTTAAAACCCTAACTTGCCTCTTTTTCTAACCTTTGTTCTCCTACCTTTCGTATCTTCTTTAACATTTCAACTTTCCTCTAACCTATCTAACTACTCTCTAACTCTTCTAACAACTTTCTAACCCATCAAAAAGATCCCCCACTTTTTTTACAAAAGAGGCAAAAATTCCATATTTATAAAAAAATGCGTCAAATGTGTCAGCCCCCATTTAGGGTTTACAATGAGTTGGTCCCAGAAGGAGTTGGCCCTAGAAGAGTTTGAAACAAGGTAAACATGCATTAAATGCAAGGGCACCAACAAGAGGCAAGAAACAGACCAAAATGCATGAAGAAGAGGCAAAGCGAAACAATGAGGGAGCACGACTTTCGACGCGTTTTGCATTAATTGACTCCTCCACCTCATCCATACCTTGTTCCATTTTAGCCCTCGTCATCAAGGATACCTCTGCAAGCCATTCACAAGTGGCATAGGCAAAACCCTAGTTCGCCATTCAATAGCATTGATATTATTCTTTAGATCTGTCCCATTGTATTGTCCTAGCCTCTCTTGTTGGATTGATATTCATTAATGACCACACTGTAGGTCATTGCATCATCTAGCTGGGTACCCGAACTACTGTGTCTTTCATTGACTGGAGACTAAACATCCTACCACCACTTTCTGAATTGTTCCAGACTAAGATGCCTTGGTTCATCAACAATATCATTTGTTGACACAATATACTCCTTGATTCGAATTGATGAACCTAGCATCGCTTCCCTCGTTCCATTTTCATCAGCTCGTGGATCTCAAATACCCTTAGAATGTACATGATGGCAGCATTATACTGCTTGGGGATTTAGAGTCCTCGTGGAATTTTTGCATAGAAGGATTTTCCCGAGCTACATTCTTTCAGGGAATCTGCCATTGTCTAGATTTTCGAACCTCCATATTCTTCGACGACAGTCTTGAATGATGTAAACCTCCTCATGCATTGGTTTCTGAAACCTCAGACCAGACTAAGGCTACCTCACTCTCAGGAACCCCATTCTTTACGTACAACTTCATTTTCTTTTTTCTGCTTCATAGATGGATGATCCCTTTGTGTCCTTTAGCCTCTCTAGCCACTGCCCTATTAGACTCAGCCTGCATTCATCAAACACCAATGTGAGAATCCAATTGTTGAAAACATTTCATCAAAGTGCTAGTTCAAAATCATGATAAAACTATTAAATCAACCCTTAAGCATCAACACTGAGAAGTTTGGGATTTTGAGCTAACCGGGGAAAACTAGCATGGGAGGAATTTTGGAAAATTCTGAACTAGACGGATTCTCCCGATGAGGTACCAATGTCCACAATAGATTACCAAAATGAACAAAATAATGCATGAATCATTATAATCCATTAAATTAAACAAAGAATATCAAGCATTCATCATTAGATTTACCAATTTTATCCAATTTCCTAAATTCTACAAAGCATAGTAGAGAATTTGAAAAAATCTGTTTGGACTGGAATTTCGCGGATGACCCAAAACTCTGAATGTAGAGCACACCTCTAGGAAGATGAAGGAATCTGGGAAAATCCACTCAGGTAGGAAAATCCTAAGGTTTACAAGAAACCCGAACATCGGGCATGACTTTGCTCAAATTGACCAAAGGTCATAAATTTGAGGACCTTGGGCACGGGAATTGCTTAACACGAGCCTCCCATAGATCTCCTTCAAATCTTAGGCCCAATTGAAAGAAGATTAAGATGAGATGGCGACACCCTAGGCATGAAACCATAGATTTTAACCATGAACACACAGGGCAGGCCATGAAATTCCCAGACACATAGGACTTCAAAATCCAAGCAAAACCATAATGTTTTAAAGCATAACATGATTGAACATCCAACTTAGGAGAATGCAAATGATAAAGCAAAATGGCATAAAGCTCCAAAAAATGACCAAACTCGGAAACCCGATGGCCAGGCAGAAATCCAGAAAAATACAACCTAGGTGGAATTCTGTGAATGATAGAAATCCTTGAACTACTGCACACTTTTAGGCGATCTAGACTTCGAGCACAAACTGGGAAAATCTAACCAGGGCAGACAATCCCAAAATGGCTAAAAAACCCGAACTGTACAATGAAACTAGAGTTTGAAAGAAAACTAGGAAAATCTGGACTGACCGGAAAATCCCGAACCAGGGTAAAAACCCAAACTTCACCAAAAATATAAGATTTCCAATATGAAACATAGGGAAAACACTTGGGCAAGAAAAATAAACATATTAAACATGTGCCAAGGCAAAGCAAAACCTCAAAATTGAAGGGGAAAAACACAAAGAGCGAAAGCAAAAGAGGGTCCCATTTTAATCAAACTTAAAATGGGGTGTTATGCAAGGCATAACAATTGGCGACTTGGCTGAGAAAATGGTTTAACCATTTTTAGAGAACTGAGGGATTTAGTTTCCCAGAACTCCTGGTTTATGGACATCACAATTCTAGTTAGGTAGTTTCAGTTAAACAAGGTTGAGGTAGAATCTCAAATGTAAATCAACACTGGCTACCCCTGAATCTATGTGTGTGCTTGATGGTTCATCGCCCTTTGACAAAGTTTTCCTCATCTTGTGAACAATTATGCCCAAGATTTTAACTACATGAGTTGATTCCCTTTAACTGTTGTGCAATGATATCCTTGGCATTGCTCTGCTACCAGTCAAGTGTCCATAGCTTCGACAGAGATACCTCTAGTTTTCTCACAACATTGCTCTACTGCTAGTCAGGCGTCCATAGCCCCAGTAGAGATATTGGAATCACCCATTCAGTTTTCTCACAACATTGCTCTACTACCATGGACATCATAATAGCATCTGGGGAATCATATTTTTCACTCAAATCTTGCAACACCATCGTCATAAGACAAATATACCATTACAAAAGGAGATGTTTATGATGATTTGTGATAGATTCAATCATAGTTAGTGAAGATTTCTTACTTTACACCTTGTTCTCAATGAATTTCCACAACTCTCATTGACAATGGACATAAAACAATGAATTTAGAACAAAATCATGCAATCAAAAAACCTAAAAATATCTAAACCAACTTCTCTCCTAGTAACCAAAGTATACTTTAGATAACAACCCCCTTACTCAATTGAATAAAATGAAGGGCCCAAAAAAAAGGAAAAGACAAAATGAATAGAACAACAAACTATTTACATATATACAACCCAACAAAGTACCAGACCTTTTACGACCCAAAATAATTTTTGAGAAACTGTCCATTGACAGGCAATGGAACAAGTTCTCCTATTAAACCACTTAGCTAAAAATCATTTTCTCCTAGGATTTTTATAATTTGATAGTGGCCCAACCAGAGCTTATCAAACTTCTGATGGTCACCCTTATTTTCATTGGCTTTATCCCAGAGTAAGATAAGGTTTGATATCCTGAAAGCTGTGACTTTGGCTCTTTTGTCAAACCAACATTTCGCAACAGCTTGGTGCCTAAAGAATTGCTGCAAAGCAACTGTTACCCAATTTTCAACTACAGGCTCAATCAGGTAAGGAAAAGTTGTGTTTCATATGTTCAAAAGGCCAAATGGGGGATTTTTGTGTAGGATTAAATCATGCATCTGATGCTAGGTCACAAGGAGCTCATTTGAAAGTATGCCTCAGTCACTTTTGGCATAAAATCCATTAGAGAAAAAAGTCGGCAAGACCCCTCTGATGTCTTGCCAACTACTAATGCATTCCATTTGTTTGAAATACCAGTCGCCAAGACATTCGGGTCGCCATAAGTCTTGTGTGTCTCTCTGATGCGGATGTCTCATCGATAGTAGCCCACAAAGTTGATCTCGGGGAAACGGTTTGCTTTCAGAGAGAGGTCTCAGTGATGTGAGAAAGTCACACCGACTGCTTGCATTCAGGGTAAGTAAGGGAAGTCTACAGAAGGTCTCGGCGACCTAGAAAGTCTCAGCGAAACAAAAGATTTGAAGCTTGGGCAGAATGAAGAGTTCGGTGTGAGTCTCGGCGACCAGTGAAGTCTTCTGTACCAACAATAACGTTTCAACAAGAGATGTATTTTGGCATATGGTCTCGACAAACCGGTGATGTCTCATCGAAGACAGGGAGCCTTCGGCATAGCATTCAAGTCAGAGAAAGGTCTCCCCGACTCCAATGTCTCCCCGACAAAAAGAGATCGCCAAGAGGAGATGCCTTCATTGTAATGTCTCGATGAAGACATTTAGTCTCGCCGACTGAGTAAAGGGCCTCAATATTTTTTCCTTCGGTGGGAGTCTCACTGACAAGAAAAGGGCCTCACTGAGAAAAGGACTTTGGCAAGAGGTCTTGCCAAAGTAAGGTTGTCTCCCTGACAAGAAAAGGAACTTGTCAAAGGAAAAGTGTTCGCCAAAAGGTCCTGGCGACCAACTGAAGTCTCACCGAAGGGGCGTGGCTTCGGTATAAGGAATGAAGATCGGCGAGATGTCTTGCCGATACCAAAGGGTCTTGCTGATAACAAGATGGCTTGCCAAAAGATTTGAATCTCGGTGCAAGGTCTTGCCAAAGGCCAGTGGTCTCACTGAAGATAAAGGAGCTTGAGGAGATATCTTCCTGATTGGTGAGAGTCACAGTGAAAGACAAGAAGATCTCAGAGAAAGAAAGGGAGCTCACTAAGAGGTCTCGGTGACACTGGTGGGTCTTGGCAACAAAAGAAGCATCATTGGCAAGGGTCTCACTGACCAGTGAAGCCTCCTGAAACGAAAGAAGTTCGCCGAAGGGAAGGAAATTCTACATGACGTCTGGGTGATAAAGAAGGTCATGTCGACCGAAAGACCCTCACCAAAGCAAAGCGCCTTCGGTATGATGTCTGGCCAATAGGCCAAAGTCTTAGCGAATAGAGGAGAGCTTGGGCAGACATGAGGAGTTTGTTATGAAGTCTCAGTGACCAATGATGTCTCCTCGACCGAACAGAAAGTAGCTCATCGCCAGAAGATAAGGGGCTTGGTGAGAGGTCTCCCTGACTCTGATGTCTCACCGAAAAGAAAAGGAGATCGCCAAGAATTGAAGCCATTGCCATGAGGTCCCAGTGATCATATGAAGTCTTGTCGAAGGGGGACCAGCTCCGGAAGAAAGATCCAACAAAGCAAAAGGTCTCACCGACCAATAAAGGGTCTCCCCGACTCTAAAAGCTCTCGGCGTAAGAAAGGAGTCTACAAGAGGTCTCAGCGAATGGAGGGTGTCTCAGCGACAAAAGCAGATATCGATATGACTGGGGGACCTCGCTATGAAGTCTTCCCAACTAGCAGAGTCTTGCCGAAAGAAATGAAGAGCTTGGTAGAATGGGGTGCATTCAGGGTGACATCAATCAACTCCTGTCGAAGACAAAGGGCCTCAGGGTAACTTTTTTCCTTCGTTAAAATGTCTTGCCGACTTGGTAGAGTCTTATTGATTGAGGAGGAGCTCGAGGGAGATGGTGAAATGAAAAGGAAAAGGAGACAAGAAGAAGCTCGGCAAGAGGTCTCGCCGACCAAAGAAGGATCTGGCCGATAAGTTGCAGAATGATATAATCACATCGGCGAGATACTTTCAGTGTCTCACCAAGATGTGATTCTTTTTAGGAGTTTTGACCACCTACAGGGGTAGGCTCAACCAATCAGAGAAAGCCAAAGCAAGCCGTGGCAGCAGAACTAGGTGCCAAGAGAAGGTGATTAACAGAAGGAAAAGCAACATGAGCTCAAGAGCATTCAAAGTAGCTTGACCAGGGGGAATTCAAAGGTGGACACAAGGATCAGAAGTGAATGTGGTGGTTGCAAAAAAGATCTGCAGAAGGCTTCTCTAGGAATGTTTCTTCACCAACACACCGACATGGACAACAAGGATTCAACTGAATGCAACATTTAATTTTAATCAAAAGATCTAAGGATAGATCTTTCTGAGCCTGATATTTTTTGTAAGCCCTAAGAGGCCAACACACTAGTGTATATAAGGGCTTTTTTTTGCATTTTTGTAGATAGCTCTCCAAATGCTCTTCTGAAGTTTGTGACTTCTACAGTCCTCTCTCGGATTAGCAAAATTCTGTAACTCTTTTTTGAGCATGATGTATAAAGTTTGCCTTGGTGACTATTGATGCTCAGATTTCCATCTTGTTCTTGCAGAGTGTTGTGCATTTTAGGTTCATGATCAAGTTATTTTTGTGAATTTATTTCATTCCTTCATAACTTTATCTTGTGTTTCATGCCTTCCTTTGCAAAAGTATCATTATACAAATTACAAATTGTGTTCATTTAGTCACACATAGATTCTGATCTATGAAAATCTTTCTTTCCTCTTAGGAAAAAGTGTGTGAGTCAAACCTATTGGTGGAATGTTAGTGTAAAGCTTATAGAATTTGATGTGTAATCTTATGTTCATCATCAGTATTGTAGTGTAAATTGAGTATCTCATTGTTCTTATCAATTCGGTGTATCACCATAGTTCAATTTTAATTTATGCATTCCTTCTCCCTTTCCCTTCAAAGAATCAGTAGTTTAGGTGATACCCAAAGGAAGCCAGCCTTCTTCAGAGGTTGACCTCTGCTTACAAGAAACCCACATCTTTGGAGGTCTTCCAATGTTACACTAAGGCATTGGACATCAGGTTCAATAGGGTGCAACTTCAGGGGATAACAATTTTGGCATGCCTAGTGGGACTGTGAACTGCTTCTCAGTTCAAGTTTATGCATTTTATTGCTATTTTTTGGTGTGTACAGCAGTAGTTTTAGCCTTTTGGAGGCATTTTCTTTACATACCTGGCGACTCCGAGCTCAAATCTTCTGGTTTCATAGGCACAGGTCTTGGTATGTCTCAAAATAATCTATTAATTCTGAATTTCCAACTCTTTGACTAAAAAAATGTCAAATAATTATGAAGATGCTTATTATTACCCTCCATATCATGAGTATGTTGCTCCTACACATCCATATCAGAGTGTATTGGACCTACTCCAACAGATTGACCATATGTTGTGGGATCTCAGTCAAGGTCTTCACAATATGAAGATTAATGATATTAGTAAGGTGCTTGTGTTCCTATCTAGGATATTGGTTGATATCAAGATGTAGGAGGGTACCATTATGCGATAACAAGAGGTGGCTGAGCAAGTCGGCTTTTATGATCAAGAAAGAGTGACAAAAAGAATCTAGTTTGAGGAAGGCCTTGAACAAGAAATAGCTGCTAAGGAAGAACAAATGAAGCTACTCTTTGCTAAGGTATAGAACACTCAAGCTTATTCAAATTATCAACACCAACTAATGGAGGAGTTGCAAAAGAAACAATTTGAGGAGAACCTTGCCCAGTAGCTGGCTGCAAAAGAGGCTGAAAGGAGGCTAAAATTTTCTAAACAGGAGGTTCCCAAGTACAAGTTTTCTAGCTTTAGGAAAAGTTAGCCTCTTGACTCCCCTAGTAAGTCTTCTCAGTTTGAAATTCCAAGTTTTAAGGGATTCAATTTGATGGAAGAGAATGTAGTACCTGAACAAGATCAGTCCATCATCCCTCAAGAGTAGCCCATTGATCCAGATGGCTTATTCCTCAAGGAGAGAATTAGCAAAGTAAACCCAATGCATTTAGTTGTAGCATGTTACTGACTACAGGAAGAAAAGCTCAAATAGGAGGAGAGACAAGAAGTAGGATAGCTGACAGTTAAAGGTCTTCACTTGCAGTCAGAAGATACCCAAGTTTCACTACAAAAGGAGCCACACAAAGAAGAGAAATTACCTTCTTTATTTGATCAACTACCTGGTTATGTTGAGCAAGTGGAAGAGAGCATGTAGGTTCCTGATTTACTAGTTGATTTGGAATGGCTAGAGAATATTGCTGACTTGTTCGATGAACATCCTCAATTTGTTGATGAAGATGAAGATCTCACATGCATGATAACATCTATGCCTGATGATGAACTAGTGTCATATGAAAAGGAAGCATGTGATTAGCCCATTCAAGTTGGTGAGACTATTGAAGAAGTTGTTGAAGATAATGCCTTGCAGCCTGTGAACTTATTAAATGAGCTTCCCCACTTTGTTGAGGAGGAAGTGTATTCTATCATGAACAAAGAGCATAAGGAACCATAGTCTAAAGATTTTTTTTTAGTTATCCAACAGGGATATCAACTCCTTAGTCAAGAAGATCAGACTGTAGTAGCCAATGAACAACCTGCATATTACCTCTAATCAGCATCTTTTCAAGGAAAAGATGAAGTATTTGAAGAAGATAAAGAGATCAAACAGGAGGAGAGTTCAAGTTTTACCCTTACTAGGGGCTGTCCATGTTGGAAAATATGCCTCAATCTCATAGGCTAAAACCTCTGAGAAAGCTTAGTCATTGTGACATTTATGTTGTCTAGCTGACTAGTAGTTTACCTTATGTTTTGCTCATGTCGCCAAGACAATGCTTTTGTCTTGCCAAAGAAGCCTATCACTATGACTTGTGCCCTTCGCTGTAATCTCCTACCGAGTGGAATGTCTCGGCGACATAAGGGTTTGTTATTGTGCTTCGGGGAGACTCATGGCGACTTAGAGTCTTTGGGATAACAAATGGACTTGGCAGGAAGTCATGGCGACCGGGAGAAGTCTCACCGATAAGCTGGTTTGGGGTGACTTGAACTCTCGGGAAGATCTCTTGGTGACTAAGGAATGTCTCACCGATGGTATACAATCGGGCTAACTCAAGAGTCTCGGTGAGAAGTCTCAGCGACGATAGGAAGTCTTGCCGATATCGACATGACCTTTGGTCTGTCTAGCCGATGAAGAAATTGGTATGACTTGTTCCTATCGGCATGATCTCTTGGTGACTGGGAGATGTCTCGGTGACAGTGTTAGGGGTCATCAGTGTAAAGTATTGTTTCGATATGATGTCTCATCGAATATCAGAAGTCTCACCGACAGCATGTGGGGTCATTAGTTCGGTGTGACTCTTGGCAAACAGTTGTTTCGGGATAACATGGAAGCCTCGGTAAGATGTCTTGCCGAAGGTTGATTCTCTCACCAACAGTGGAACACATCGATATGATTTAAAGGCTTCGGTATGAAGTCTTGGTGAAAGCAGTAAGTCTAGCTGACAAGTTTGAATCGGGGTGACTTGGAACCTGTAGGGTGATGTCTTGGGGAAGAGCAATTGTCTTGCCGATGGAATCCTGGCTTTGGTGTACCTCTTGGTGACAATTGAATGTCTTGGCGATAGCGTTGGTGGATGAGTTCAACTAGAGGTCTCTGAGAGGTCTCTCCGATCATGCCGATAAGGTGACTTTTGTCGATAGATGGATGTCGATAAGAATACAATGGGTTTCAGCATGACTTGAAGACTCAATATGATCTCTTAGCGAATGACTAAAGTCTTAGCTACTAAGGAACACTTTGGAATGACTTATGAGCTTGGTGTGATGCTCATTAAATGGCGATTGTCTCACCGATGAGAATGTTGAAATCAGTATGACTTGTGGATATCGGTAGAACCTCTTGCCGATGGAGACAACTCTTGGCGACAACATGTAATTGGGTCTTGTGGCATCAGGGAGACACTTCTAATGTCTCACTGACATGCGACACAAGTTGATCGATGTTGACCGAGTGAAGGTTGTCTAACGTGGTGCGATGTGGACCAATCTGAGAAAGCAAAAGTGACCCATTTGCTGAACCGCTTCTGTGTGGAAGTTGGAAAACTAAAGCATGAGGAAGTGGAAACATCAGAGGATGCTGGGCTGGATGACTAGTGAGTTCTAATCCGACACTTGGAAAAGAATGATTCTATAGAGCCTACAAAGAACGAATGTATATAGGTATGCATTGGATGTTCTTAGGTTGATGCTGAAGAGTCAAGAGCCAGAGAGAGATCGATAGAAAAAGGCCAAGTGGCTAGCTGACAGGCCGAAGCCATGAGGCCGAGGTAGAGAGTGAGAGAGGCAGAGTTATGCTGTTGGAATCTCTCCTGATCATGAATGCCATGTTTGATCTCTCAGGGATAGTATGTTACCAGTTGTATCCAGAATGAACAAGATGAATCTCTGAAGAGGCTATGAGCCTGAATTTGTATTGTAACCATTTCTGTTGCTAAATAATACAATGGCTCGATATTTGGAGTGTGTGGTTTTTTATCTGAAAGGATTTTCCCCACATAAATCTTTGTGTTCTGGTTTTCTGTTTCATCTTTCATGTCTGCTGGTTTGTGTAGTAGAATCTGTTAATACTTGCTATTGAATTTACATGTGTTTCTCTTAGATGGATCAATGTAGGAAATGAAATGTGTCTGTTCCACATTTGGACATAGTTTTTCATGTCTTTGAGGGAACCTAATTGAAAATTGAAAGTTACCAAAGGCACTATTGCATGGAGTTTTCATAAGATGCGCTCCTAGATTTCCTTTCAGTCCAATCAGGTACCTAGCTCAGATGGAGTCCAATACTACACCAAGAATGAATCTTACACCCAAGCATGAGGGTACTGCTCAGGAGGAGCGCACTCAAGTCGCCTTTCAACCTCAGAACATGAATGTTTACATTCCATACGAAAAGGTTAGTAAGCCTGAGTATGTTCTGCCAAAGATCTTGTAGCCATCTGTTGAATTGTCATGCATGCTTCATTTCTCTTTAATTGTTCTCCAGCATGGCAAACATTGTAATTTTTTTAGAAAGGGCAGTTATTTCACCCAACTTGTTAATGGGTTTGTTTTACCAATTTCTTATTGGTTAGTATAGGGTAGGTTTAATTGCTATTTCTTCCCCTAAGTGTTGTTCCAACACATGTAAATAGTTTATTTTAGTTTT
>VDFB02382128.1:0-11527 GCA_007258455.2 Sequoia sempervirens
ATGTGGGGTGGATCTTACCTATAAGGTCGAGTCCCCATTGAGCAAAGGGCCATGGTGATGTTATAGGATGAAGCTCCTGTGCTGGTGCATGTATTAAGTCTCCATGAACTTGGCATTGGTAGCATTTCGTTACAAAGACATAAGAGTCTTTTTCCATAGTAGGCTAGTAATAACCCAGTCTCATAATCTTTTTGGATAAGGTAGGACCACTAGAATGGGAGCCACATATACCCTCATGCACCCCATGCAAGGTTGCTTGTGCTTCAGTAGAATCAAGACATCTCAGTAGGGTATTACCTAAGGTGTGTCTATATAGGGTGTCATCGATGATGTTGTATTTGGTTGACTTGCGGAGGAATGTCCTACGATGGTTATTTGATAGGCCAGTGGGTATGACTTCAGCATGAAGGTAATCATAGATTTCTTTGTACCATGGGGAATCAAGACCAACAATGTCACACACCATTTCAGAATCTGGGATATCGTAGGCTGCAGTTGAAGCTATTCTACCAAGAACTCAAACATAGGCGCATTAGGAATGTCAAAGAAGTGATGCAATTGTAGCCGCGAAATCTGCCCCTATTAAAACAGAATTATGTAGAATTTGGCTTTGTCAAAGTACTCCTTAAAGCTATCAGCCATGCGCTTGTATGGAGCAAGCTTCTCATCCTTAGTCTCATAATCATCATTTACCTGTCTGATTACTAGTTGAGAATCCCCATATACCTATAAGATCTTAATTTTCCACTTGACTGCCATATGTAACCACATCACTAGAGCTTCATGCTACTTTATGTTGTTAGTGCATGGAAATGTCCCTGAATGGGGATGGAATCACCTTGCGGTTATAATAAGCGATATACCGACCCACAGAACCATGATTTGTATGGGCCATCAGTCTGAGTTTCCATGTTATATTTGTATCAATTGTAGATATAGACTCATCGGAGAGTCGCTTCAATGGGTGATCTGCGTATGGGTGCATCGGCTATTTGATCGGCAATGACTTGTCCTTTAATAGCTTCTTTCTACATACTAGATATCATACTCACTAAGTATCATAACCCATTTGGCCAGTCGTCATGTTAATGCTGCCTTGCTGAGAAGATATTTCAGAGGGTCTATTTTAGCAATCAACATTGTTTGATGGTTTAGCATATAGTGTCTCAATTTTTGAGTAGCAAATACTACTGCAAGATAGGCACGTTCAATGGTACTATAGTTGAGTTCATAACCTACCAAATTCTGACTGATATAATAGACTACCCTTTCATGGCCTTCATCGTCATTCTGTGCAAGCAATGCTCTGAGTGATGAATGGGTTGCTGTAATATAAAGAATCAATGGTCTTCCTTCAACAGGTGGCATTAAAATAGGTGGTGTGAGTAAATATTCTTTAATCAGTTGAAAAGACTCTCCACACTTGGTTGTCCATGCAAAGGGTACTCCTTTCTTAAGTAGATGTTGAAAAGGATGTGTCTTATCTGCTAACTGCACTATAAATCTTCTGATAGATTGCAACCTTCCCTGTAATGTCCTTAGTTGATTGAGATTAGTGGGTGGTGGCATGTCCATGATTGCTTTCACCTTAGCAGGATCCACTTCAATGCCTCGTCTAGAAATGATATAACCTAACAACTTTCCTGACTTGACTCCAAACACACATTTCTTTGGATTGAGTCTCACATTATACTTCTCTAGCCTCTGAAATATCTTGTCTAAAACCTGTAAATGTTCTGCCCTTGTCTTGGATTTTGCAATAAGGTCATCGACATAATCCTCCATAAGAGTGTGTACTAGATCATGAAAGATAGTAGTCATGGCACATTGATAGGTTGCTCCAGCATTCTTGAGTTCGAAGGGCATAACATTCCAGCAATACGTTCCCCAAGGACAAGTGAAAGCCATCTTAGGTTGGTCTTCAGTTGCAATTCTGATCTGGTTATATCCTGAAAATCCATCCATAAGGGACAACATCTCATATCCTGTTGTCATGTCAACTATCATGTCTATGTTAGGCAAAGGAAAGTCATCCTTAGGACAAGCTTTGTTGATATCTCTAAAATCAGTGTAGATGCAGATTCCCCCAGTTGGTTAGTGACTGGTACAAGATTGGAAATCCAATCTGCATAGTCGATAGATCTGATGAAACCAACGTCTAAGAGTTTCATGAGTTTTGCCTTTACTAATAAAGCAATCTGTGGATGGATTGTTCTCAATTTTTGTTTCACTAGTTTGGCACCTGGTCGTAAGGGAAAATGATGCAGAACAAGTTCAAGATCCAACCCCGGCATGTCGGCATATGACCAAGCAAAATTTATCTATCTTTGTGCAAAGAAGTTATGGAACTTCGGCTGCTCTTCTATTGTCAATGACGCTACCAAATAAACCAGTCGAGGATTCTCTTTGGTACCTATGTTGACTTTTACTGATTCTTCAACAAGCATGGGTGACCTTTCCTGTGCAATAGGGAGAATGTTCAAACCTCCATCCTTAGATGCCTCAGAGAGGTTTTCACCTTCGGATGCGTCCTTTCTTTTTACTTTTTCATTATCTAAAGGTGCCTTTCGGTTTTCACCTAGAGACTCATCCTTTTTTATCTTGTTTATTCTTTTTCTCATTTGTACGACTGGAGGGTTGAACAGATTCCCCAAAATATGCTTTGTTGTCCAAGTCAATAGTAAAACCAGCCTTATGATCATCGTTTGGTATGCCTTCTCGTAATCCCAGGAACTCAACAATTGCTTTGTTGTTCTCAAAAATGTCTAAGACGGGTGTGTCTTGTTGGTCCTAATCAATGAGCTGGGGATAGACTAAGGGCATGTCATCATCGGAGTTATCAAATTTTAATAGAGTCAAGGTAAAGATTGAATTATTCATGTGGTTACAAAAGTCTTGTACCAGGTCCTTTTTGCTCTTAGGTTTGGGTCTAGGTGGATGGATAGGTGGGCCTAATGCCAAGGTTTGACTATCGGAAACAGGTGGCTCAAGTTGCCACAAGGTAGGGTCAAGTGATTCCCAATAGTAATGTTTAAACCATTCCTCTTTTGTCATTTTCCTTGGTGGATAGGAATTCAAGGGATTGGGTGAGGAACTTAGCATCAAGTCAAGTTCTCCAAATAACTTGTCAAGGTCCATGGAAGAAGTAGAGGATAGGGAATCCCACTCATAATCGTTAGAGTCAAGGGGATCACAATGATATTGGTCCACTGGTTCGTGAGATGTCTTAATATCTTCTGAAGTAATTACTTCCTCAAGTAAGGGTAATGGGGTACTAGGAACGCCGATCTAAATCCATTGAAACCCTAGCCCTACTCCTTTTGGCCATTGGGAAACAAATATTGGTTCAATCTTGCCATCTTGGTTTAAGCCTAAACCACTCTGTCCATCATATCCTTTGCTTTGCATGATTTTAAAGCCCTTTCCGTATATATTTGTAGGAATATGAGCAAGTAAGAGGGGTTCCTCGTCATCTTCCCTATACAGCTAGGAAGTGACATCTTCTGTATTTACGGCCTCTTTGCTTAATTCACCCCATTTAGTAAAAGTTGTTGTGGGAGGAATGTGTATAGTGATCATAGATTGTCTCCTATCCGATGTAGGTAAACCGTATGACTTAGGAGGAATCAAATGACTAACACAATAAGAAGTTTTCATGTAATATTCTCCACAACCCTTGTCTTGGATCTCAACCCTAGGAGTGGTAGGAACTGAAGGTGAAATTGGTGTTCGAGTGAGTGTGGCTGGATCAACATAGGAGGATGAATTGGATGAGGAGGCCTCTTGGTTTACTGGCACTTGGCATTGGGGGATCTCCTTTAGATTGGTGCAATACTAGAAAGGATCTGGATCACCATCTATAGTTATTTTTGTGCCATTGTAAGGGAATTTAAGACAGTGATGATATGTGGAAGGGACTGCCTTCATGGCATGAATCCATGGTCTACCTAGCAGAAGGTTATAAGGGAGGGTGAGATCAGAGACGGAACTTTGTCTCAGTTACCGCCCGGGACCAATTACGATAGGAAATTAATTGCTTGAAACTCCCTTTTGATTTTCTTTTCTCCTCATCATCATAAGCTGTGAGTAATACTCTTGAGTGCGTGTCTACGTAGCCGAGATACCTAAAGGCCTTAATTAGTTTTTAAAAGTGCATAGGTTAACCACCGCTCCTCTGTCTACCAAAACTGGAGTCTAACTTTGAATTGTCATCAACAAGGACTACAGATGTAAGGGTCATTGTGGTTGTCTTTTCAGTTGCATAGTCTTGTTCAGAAATTTTGGCATGGTGATTATTGGTCAAGTAGCCCACCATTTCCTGGAAACGATTGACATCAAGGTCATTAGGGACCGTGGTGTTCTTAAAGCCTTATCGAGATAGATTGATGCTCGGAAAACGCAATTCCAAGATTGAGATTTGGGTGGGGTCTTCCCCAATTGGTCAAGAAGGTTATATTGTAACTTAGAAGGTTGGGGTGTTTGCTGCGATGGAGGGCCTTTGATAGTGAACTTAGTATGACGAGTATTGACCACACACTCAGGATTAGTATTGATAATAATGGTATTGATATTCTCATCGGCGGCACGAAGGCAGTTAATGATTTTCCCACTATTATAATCGTGCTTGACACTAGCATAGTTGGCTGACATATTGGTCTTAGTACTCGAACTGGGGACAGTTCCTTTCCCATGGTCATGTAGTGGGTTAGAAAATACTTGATGATCAATGTTAGATGACTTCTGTTTTTGTCCACTAACTTCAATAATTCTCTTTTTGACAAGATCCTGTATGATATTCTTCAGTTGTCGATAGTTTTTTAGGTTATGTCCCTTAGTTCTATGATAATCACAAAAGGAATTGTCATCCCACCAAGCTGGTTTAAATTGTCCTGGATCGTATTGTCTTGGTTCCTACAGCTGTATGAGATTATGTTGTAACAGTTGTTTGAACACCGACTCAATGGGTTCCCCTAAGGGAGTGAACTCACATTTTTGAAATCTTCTTGGTTGTGGACATTGAGTATTTTGGACCACGTTAGGAGGGTGAATGACAACATTAAGTGTGTTGGAAAAAGTATGGTGCTTAGCCAATGTGAGGAGGGTCCTGCTTGTAGTGTTTTAGCATCAACCACCCCATCATTGGTGACATTTTGTTCTGCGAGACCCAGTCACATTTACGTAGGTGGGGGTGTTTTTATGCGATCGGTTTCTATTAGTTGATGTCTTGAGTTAAGCCCTTTTCAATGAGGATCCTTCTCTATTATAACCCCTTTTCCACTAGTTAGAAAAAGATGTACAACAATGTACCCTTAAGTTACTCCACGAGTTTTGCATGAAGGTTTTTCTTGTTTGTAGCACTTGTTTTTCAGGTATCTCGACAGGACACCTACTAGCTATAGTTCTCCATCTCTGGAAGAAAGCAATGAATGTTTCCCCTTCATCTTGCGTTGTGTGACACAAAGTTGCTATATTTATCTCGTGATCTATGTTGAAGGAGAATTGCTCCACAAATTTCTCAACCAGTTCACCCCAAGATCTAATGCCAAAATCCAGACCCGAAAACCACTCTAGTGCAATTCCTACAAGACTTCTTGGAAATAGTCTCATAAGATACGTGGGGTCATAAGCGACATCTATGCATATGGTAGAAAATTACCTTATATGTTCTATTAGATTTTGTTTGCCATTGTACTTACGGAGATTCAGTATGACATATCCGTGAGAGAAAGGGGTCATGTACAATGATCTATCAAATGGGAATGGGCATATGTCCTTTGTTGAAAATGATTTCTTAGTTGACACTGACATGTTATCCATTTGCGTTTGTAATGCATGCATTTGTGTTTGTAAGACGTCAACTTGGGTCAAAGATGTGCTAGGGGGATTATGCGGATCCGTGTATGTGTTCTGAAATCCAAAGTCTCGTGATGGGTTTTGATTGAATGTTGGCATCTAAGGTGGATTTGGATTCAGAATGTTGGTAAATGTGTTATGGTTTGGAATCTGCATAAATTGGTGTTGACCTGGGATCTATGTAAACGGATTCTGAATACCACTTTGGGAAAAGGGGTTCTAATTGGGAATCTGTGTAAATAATTGGTGTCCACCGATTTGAGAAAATGGATTCTGATTCAGAATTTGTGTGAATGGATTTTGAGTACCAGTTTGGGAGAATAGATTATGACTCGAAAACTACGTGAATGGATTCTGATTGCCATATTGGAAGGAGGGAATGCCCCCTGTTTGTGTAATCTATGGTATAGTACTAGTGACTAGAGCACTAGGTATGACCATCGACTATGGTATGGTGCTCGTGATACTAGTGTTAGGTACGGTCGTTGACTGTGAACTTGTGACACCAACATAAGGTGTAGAGGCTAAGGTTTTAGGTCTTTTACTCCCAACAAGAGGACCGAAGGGAGTGGATGATGAAGCCCCTATAGTGAAATTAAATCCTGATGTCACGCTAGATGTACCAAATGGGGACGTATGGACTATCGTACTATGTGTAGGTGTACTAGATGGCATAGTTGTGCTGACCTGAGGTATAGTAGTACTAGCAGTCGTGGTATTTGTCCCTTGTGTAGGTTGAGTTTGTAAGGTACTAATATAAAATCCTGGAGGTAAGGTAGCACCTTCAGCTAGCAATTTGGCTAAGTATCGTTGTCGGTCATTTTCTAGGTACTCATCTACGAAAGAGGCAAACTCAGGGTCCTGTGCGACAACCTCTATGTCTTCTACTGCAATATGTCCTTGAGTGTTTCTAGTGGTGAATTTGTCTAATAGAGTCTTATGAGGTCTTGAAGAAAATGGATTGATGAATTTGTTTGGGTTCGACATGTTTTCTCTCTCTCTCTCTCTTCTCTTAGACCTAGTTTCAACCATGTAAGACAAGCTCAATATGCGGGAAATGCAAAACTATATCTATGAATAGTATGACCCTAGTCTATGTTTTTGGGATTTTCGTATGCAAAATAAGGAATGAATGCAACTATTTTTTTGGTATTTTCTATGTGAATAAGGTATATCTAAAATGATGCTATCCTAGGATGACAGTGTCTAAGTATGCAAATTCTAAGCAAGCTTCTAAGGTAGTCAATTTTGTGAACCTAAGACAAAGGGACCAATTACCTAAAGTCTAACCAAGGCGTCAATTTAGTTTAAGTCAAGGAACCAATGTAGGACAAGGATCAAAGATAAATTAAGTTTCCTAACTAGACTGATGAGCTAGGAGGACTCTGTGTAGGACAAAGGATATACTGATAAAACTAGGTTCAATGACAAATATCATTGACACTATGAATTTTCTAGAGTGTAGATGGTGAACTAGTCCTAAAGTTTGTAAAAGTGACCTTCCTAGAAGTTTAATGCAAGGTAATATGTATTCTAAGATGAAACTAAACTCTGAATTAAGACAACTATGGTAATGACTAAATGAACCTAAAGGAAGCAAAATTAAGTAAATCATTTTAGGTTTCTGTTTAAGGACTGTTTGTGTAAAGACAACTGAAACTAGTATAATCATGTTGACTGGATAGTGACTATGAATTCTGGTTTTCTGATAATCAGACAGATGCGTCGTGGGATTTCACAGATGTGGTTCAAGTTAACAGTTGCGGTTTTCCAGTGATCAATTGCGTTTCTCTGGTAAAGTTCAGTGTGACTCTGACAGATGCGGTTAACCTTCTAACATATGCGACTCATAATAACAGTTGCGACTCAGAATATAACACATGCGGTTTTCGCAAAGCAATTGCGAGATAAACTGGCAGATGCGACTCTACGCTAGACAGATGCGACTCAAAGCTAAATAGATGCGACTCATGATAACATATGCGACTCAAGATTTAATAGATGCAACTCTTAATAACAGATGCGACTCAAAAGTAAACAAATGCGACTCTAAAAATCAACTGCGACTTTCTGGTGAACAGTTGCAACTCTCTATGTATTTTCAATGAATGAGATTTAAACTGACTCCGTTTTCTGTGATCAAATTTTGGCAATCAAAGACAATCATAAGACAAAGTGTTTTCAGTTTTGATTTTGGACTTAAACAACGTTTAAATTGATAACAAACAAGCACATCCTAATAGGCCAAAGGCCTAGGGTTTGTATACTTGGTATAGCCCACCCAAATATCCCGGATTGGTGATAAACACCTTTCCTTCTCGAGAGCTGATAGCTTAGAAATTTGGTGGCATTGGCTCCCCTCCACGGCTCATTAACGTCTTTCGAGCACACCAATTTTGAATTCTTTGGGTAATGACCTCCCAAGAACTGCTATCTCTACTCAAGGGGATCAATAGTGAGTATCTTCAGGCATGATACTGTACCCTGCACTATACCAAGCAACGGCCACAAATAGGTTGGTCTCTAAAACAAAGGATTTATCACGGGCATTCCATTACGTGAGGGCATGATCCGTAGAGTCCCCACTGATCCATCTGCATTAGGAACCTAACTTAGACTTTCCCGAGTCCGCTTTATATACATTTAAGTCCCTTGGGTTAGGGAACTACCCGATCTGGTACCGTCACAGGGTGAGTACTTTTCCCACCAGAATAGGCCCAAGTTCTAGAGTTGGTAACTGTTTCTCTTACACCTAGGATCGCACGGATGCGCAAGGGGAGAGGATACTTTGATATACCAAGTCGTGAGGGTAACCAGACTTGTGCTTTCACACCAAACACAGTAGACACATGTTAATTTTAACTAAACGAAAGATTTGCTACGCTACCAAACAATCTATTTCAAAATTAGCTAGGGTCTTCGACAAGCGTCCTGCAGAAAAACTCGTTAGTAATTTTCAATATCGTCTTCATCAATCGTCCTGCAAAAGCTTGTTAACTCCAAATGGCCACACGCTGAAAATCAGATATTAGTAACACACAAATCAATTAAAAATTTTAGATTTCTGAAAATAGAAATAAAGTTTTACCAGTTAATTGCGTCGCTGTGTTACCAGTCAGATGCGTCGTTTCTTCTTCAATTGCGGCTCGGTATTCACCAGTCAATTGCGGTTCATGAAATTTTAGATGCGTCGTAGTTTTTCAGATGCGTCGTTTATTTTGTCAATTGCGGTTCAGGAAGTCAATTGCGTCGCTTCGTCAAACTGATGCATTGTTCCGTACGAAAAACCTGCAAAAATCAAAAGTAAAAGTCTATAGATTCACGAAGATGGTGTCTTCACGTCGGGTTCACCAAATGTGACGCCAAGAAAGTGCACAAGAAACAAATTAGAAGCAAAGATGCAATACTAAATCTAAATGTTAAGCAACAAAGAACAAAGGAAAGTAAAACGTAAAAAAACTGAAATAATCTCACCAATTTCAAATGTATTTCCATGATTCATCTCGATTTCCCTTCTCCATTTTTCTTGTGTAGTATAATTGCCCTCAGATTTCTCGTAATTCATGCAAGTATAGCCTAAGATAATGATTAGAAAAATATCGAAGATTCAAGACAAGTGGCTCGCAAGATTCGAAAAGAGATTTCAATTTCGAGAGAGATTGGAATGAAGAATGAAAAATCAATTTATAGAAAATTGATTATTCAAACGACAGGCCATGATTGAAAGATCAACGGACGGTTGAGATCGACTAATTAGACATGCATTCTGATAACTGTCAGTAGTGACATGAGTGATACAAACTAGAAATAGAATTAAAGATTAAATAAATGATTTAATCTTCAGTTCGGTATTCGAAAACAGAAGAAATATCTTTGCATGACAAAGATAAAGATTGATTAAAGCAACTCATGTTTGAATGCACGCACAAGATTTAATTAATTAAATAAGAATATTTAATTAATCCGCATGTACACGCAAATGAGTTGGAACTGGACGATTGAATGATCTAACAAAGAGATTACTCAAGAATGCCACTCAGACATCAAATCAAGAGTTAACTGAGCGATTAAAATAGATGTCGAGTTGAGTAAAAGTGAATACTTAGATAACTCACATAATTATCTAAAATATAGAGGAATGCGTTAAAATAGAATTAATGAATTAAATAATTCATTTTAATTCCAAGACTTCGATATTTGAAGAATAATTAAATAAATAATATTTATTTAATTAAGTGATGAAGAGTTTTAATTGAATAATTAAATAAATAAGGAATTTATTTAATTATAGTTGAAATATGATAAGAGTAAATTAAATAAAATTTATTTGAATTTGACAAGGAAAAGAATAAGGTTAATTAGTAACATAATTAAATAAAAGCGTTTATTTAATTAATCAGATAGAATAAAGAAAATGTGAATTAATTAAATAATTAAGATTATTTAATTAATAGAAGAAATGAAAACTATAGAGAATAATTAAATAATTGACATTATTTAATCATGACCATGAAGAATACAAATTATGAAGAATATTGAAGTCGCAGGCCTAAAACCAGATTTCGGTGTCTACAGTAACCAACCTTGCTTTATACTTCTCAGTACCTCCATTTGAACCAATCTTCTTCTTAAACATCCATTTGAAACCAATAGGTTTTTTTCCTTCAAGCAATGGTACAAGATGCCATGTATCATTAATTTTTCAAAGCTATCATTTCTTCATCCATAACAATCTTCCAGGATTCTACATCATTTATGTACATAATGTCTCTTTTATATATCTAGGTTCATCCATGTTAGTATTCAAAGAAAAAATACATCTCCAATCATTAGGTGAGTACCTTTTAGGTAGTTTTCTATACCTTGTAGACCTATGAACAAGTTGAGTTGGAGATTATTCCTCTTCTTTTGAAGATTTAGAGCTAGATGAGCTCTCCTCAACTTCTTGTCTATCTAGGGGTCTTGATTCAACATTTTTAGGAGTAGAGGGAATTTGAATCACATTTTCTTGTTTAGTTTGTTTTGACTACAATGTAAGAGAAGAAGGCTTAGTCTCTAAAAATAACACTTATACTATACTTTACTTTTCGTACAACACGATCCCAAAGCTTCTTTTCTTTCACACCATGATTATATCCATTGAAGATACATTTCACAACCTTATTCTCCAACTTCGTTTGCTTCTCCTTTGGCACATGTGCATATTCCTTGCAACCAAAAACTCTAAGATGCCTTAATGAAGGCTTGTGAGTTAGCCATGCCTCTATATATGTCTTATCAACAAGATTTGATGTAGGATAACTTTTAATCAAGTAAAAATCAATAGAAATAGCTTCAACCCAAAACCTTTGTTCTAGACTAAAATCACTCAACATACTCGTAGCCTTCTCCATCAGTGTCATGTTCATTCTTTTTGCAACTCCATTCTATTGTGGAGAATACAAAGTTGTCTTTTTTCTATAAATACCAAAATCTTTATAGAACCTATCAAAACCATTAGAGAAAAATTAACCTCCATTATCAATCCTCAAACATTTTAATTTATTTCCACTTTGCAACTCAATCATTGCTTTAAATTCTTTAAATTGATTCAAAACTTCAGATTTACTCTTTAGAGAATATACCCATGTCCTACTATAATCATCAATAAATGAAACATAATATGTAGATTTTG
>VDFB02382129.1:0-25649 GCA_007258455.2 Sequoia sempervirens
TGTTTTGTTAATGAGTAGAACCCAAAAAAAATCAGAGATCTTTATCATGGTTAACATTCATAGTTGTAGAACAAAGAGAGGTGCGGGGAAAATAATAGTGTTGCAGAGATAGAAAAAAAAATTGAGTAGTTGCAAATAAGGTTGTAACATCAAGAATTGTATTCATTAGAACAAATTTTATTACTTTGCATTGTAAATCTGATTGGTGGGTGCCATCATATATCTTGTCAGGTGTTGTGTAGGGAGTTGGTGCTTCCTTGCAATGGGTGCTCCTTAAACTAGTGGATTGGTGTCTCCTTATGATTGGTTCCCTTAAATAATTATAATCAGACGTTTGCATTGTGAGGCTAGATTAGGACAATAGATCCTAGCAGCTACTCTCACTGTGGTTTTTCCCATCTTGGGTTTTCCACGTATATCTTGTGTAATTTGCAATTATGTGTATGTGCTTAATTCCCTTCTTGGTTAATCTATATACATAATGTATTAAGGCTAAATTTTTAATGATCTACTGATTCACCCCCTCTCTCAGTAAATTATTGTGTTCCAACAAAGGTGACTCCTTATGATTGGTTCCCTTAAATAAAGTATGTTAAGTGGGTACAATGGGCATAAACTAAGAGATAAAGATTGATGGTGATAGTTTAAAGAAGATCAATTTGATGGAATTATTTTAAAGATGGTGAGAATAAAGGATGATTGACAGATTATGGGATGAAGATTTGAGATTGATTGACCAAATTCAAAGTTGAATGTTCTCAATGGCTATGATAGTATGAACACGGGTTTGGTAGATGGTAGCCGACATAGTGCATGAATTTAATTGGTTTACCTACTCCTACAACCATTTGATTGGTGATGTAATTTTTAGAGTAGCAATGTAGACTGCCAAGGTGATTGAGATCAAAACCAGATCGAGTATACAAGAAATGCCTTAATTATATATTTAGATTAGGTTTTTGAAGAATGCTATGTTTAGAAAATTCAATGAATCATATTTTTATGATTATTGAGCGTGGCTCTATGAATTGATGAATTTTCAAAGTTCTAAGTCATTTGGAACATAGACAATCATAATTTTTGAAGTGTTGATGGATATTTGTAGGTAGGGGGTGAGATTTTTGAGGTGGATAGGGAATAAACTAATAGAAAAAGGAAAAGGTGGAGAGGTGTGTTTGTGAATGAGTAGAACCCAAAAAAAATTAGAGATCTTTATCATGGATAACATTCAGAGTTGTAGAACAAAGAGAGGTGCGGGGAAAATAATTGTGTTGCAGAGATAGAAAAAAAAAATTGAGTAGTTGCAAATAAGGTTGTAACATCAAAATTTATTCATTAGAACAAATTTTTATTACTTTGCATTCTAAATATGATTGGTGGGTGCCATCATATCTTGCCAGTGTTGTGTAAGGAGTTGGTGCTTCCCTTGCGGTGGAGTGCTCCTTAAACTAGTGGTTGAGGGTGTCTCCCTTATGATTGGTTCCCTTAAATAGTATAATCCGAGCGTTTGCATTGTGAGGCTAGATTAGGACAATAGATCCTAGCAGCTACTCTCACTGTGGTTTTTCCCATCTTGGGTTTTCCACATATAGCTTGTGTAATTTGCAATTATGTGTATGTGCTTAATTCCCTTCTTGGTTAATCTATATACATAATTTATTAAGGCTAAATTTTTAATGATCTACTGATTCACCCCCTCTTAGTAGAGTATTGTGTTCCAACAAAGGTGACTCTTATAGTGGCTCCCTCTCAAATAAGAGGTATGTTAAGTGGGTACAAAGGGCATCGGCAGAGATAAAGATCGTGGGGATGGTTTAAAGAAGATCAATTTGATGGAATTATTTTAAAGATAAGGTGAGCAAAGGATGATTGGCAATTATGGGATGAAGATCTGAGGGTGATTGACCAAATTCAAAGTTGAATGTTCACAATGGCTATGATGAAAGGTATGAACCTGCGGGGTTTGGTAGATGGTAATAACATGGTGCATGAATTTAATTGGTTTACCCACCCTACAACCATTTGATTGGTGATGTAATTTTTAGAGTAGCAATGTAGACTGCCAAGGTGATTGAGATCAAAACCAGATCGAGTATACAAGAAATGCATTAATTACATATTCAGATTAGGTTTTTGAAGAATGCTATGTTTAGAAAATTCAATGAATTAGATTTTTATGATTATGGAACGTGGCTCTACGAATTGATGAATTTTCAAAGTTCTAAGTCATTGGAACATAGACAATCATAATTTTGAGAAGTGTTGATGGATGTTGTAGGTAGAGTGAGATTTTGAGGTGGATAGGGAATAAACTAATAGAAAAAGGAAAGGGTGGAGAGGTGTATTTGTGAATGAGTAGAGCCCAAAAAAAATCAGAGATCTTTATCATGATTAACATTTAGAGTTGTAGAACAAAGAGAGGCACGGGGAAAATAATTGTGTTGCAGAGATAGAAAAAAAAAATTGAGTAGTTGCAAATAAGGTTGTAACATCAAGAATTGTATTCATTAGAACAAATTTTATTACTTTGCATTGTAAATCTGATTGGTGGGTTCCATCATATATCTCATGTGTTGTGAGTTGGTGCTCAAGCAGTTGGGTGCCCTTAAACTAGTGGATTGGTGTCTCCTTATGATTGGTTCCCTTAAATAATTATAATCAGACGTTTGCATTGTGAGGCTAGATTAGGACAATAGATCCTAGTAGCTACTCTCACTGTGGTTTTTCCCATCTTGGGTTTTCCACGTATATCTTGTGTAATTTGCAATTATGTGTATGTGCTTAATTCCCTTCTTGGTTAATCTATATACATAATGTATTAAGGCTAAATTTTTAATGATCTACTGATTCACCCCCTCTCTCAGTAAATTATTGTGTTCTGACAAAGGTGACTCCTTATGATTGGTTCCCTTAAATAAAGTATGTTAAGTTGGTACAATGGGCATAAACTAAGAGATAAAGATCAATGGTGATAGTTTAAAGAAGATCAATTTGATGGAATTATTTTAAAGATGGTGAGAAATAAAGGATGATTGGATGACATGGGATGACGACCGAGATTGATTGGACCAAATTCAAAGTTGAATGTTCACAATGGCTACGATAGTATGAACATCGGTTTGGTAGATGTAGCCAACATAGTGCATGAATTTAATTGGTTTTACCTTACTCCTACAACCATTTGATTGGTGATGTAATTTTTAGATTAGCAATGTAGACCCATAGTGATTGAGATCAAAACCAGATCGAGTATACAAGAAATGCCTTAATTATATATTTAGATTAGGTTTTTGAAGAATGCTATGTTTAGAAAATTCAATGAATCAAATTTTTATGATTATGGAATGTGGCTCTACGAATTGATGAATTTTCAAAGTTCTAAGACATTGAAGATAGACAATCATAATTTTGAGAAGTGTTGATGGCTGTTGTAGGTAGAGCGCAGATTTTGAGGTGGATAGGGAATACACTAATAGAAAAAGGAAAGTGGTGGAGAGGTGTTTTTGTTAATGAGTAGAACCCAAAAAATTAGAGATCTTTATCATGGTTAATATCCGTGAGTTGCAGAACAAAGAGAGGTGCGGGAAAATAATTGGTGTTGCGTAGGATAGAAAAAAATTTAGTAGTTGCAAATAAGGTTGTAACATTGAATTGTATTCATTACAAAAAAATTTATTACTTTGCATTGTAAATTTTATTGGTGGGTGCCATCAGATATCTTGGTAGGTGTTGTGTAGGCAGTTGGTGCTTCCTTGCAATGGGTGCTCCTTAAACTAGTGGATTGGTGTCTCCTTATGATTGGTTCCCTTAAATAATTATAATCAAATGTTTGCATTATGAGGCTAGATTAGGACAATAGATCCTAGCAGCTACTCTCACTATGGTTTTTCTCATCTTAGGTTTTCCATGTATATCTTGTGTAATTCTTCAATTATGTATGTGCTTAATTCCCCTCTTGGTTAATCTATATACATAATATATTAAGCCTAAATTTTTAATGATTCATCGATTCACCCCCTCTCAATAAATTATTGTGTTCCAACAAAGGTGACTCCTTATGATTGGCTCCCTTAAATAAAGTATGTTAAGTGGGTACAATGGGCATAAACTAAGAGATAAAGATTGATGGTGATAGTTTAAAGAAGATCAATTTGATGGAATTATTTTAAAGATGGTGAGAATAAAGGATGATTGACAGATTATGGGATGAAGATCTGAGATTGATGGAACAAATTAAAAGTTGAATATTCTCAATGGCTATGACAGTATGAACAAGGGTTTGGTAGATGGTAGTTGATATAGTGCATGAATTTAATTGGTTTACCTACTCCTACAACCATTTGATTGGTGATGTAATTTTTAGAGTAGAAATCTAGACTGCCAAGGTGATTGAGATCAAAACCAGATTGAGTATACAATAAATTCATTAATTACATATTCAGATTAGGTTTTTGAAGAATGCTATGTTTAGAAAATTCAATGAATCAAATTTTTATGATTATGGAATGTGGCTTTACAAATTGATGAATTTTCAAAGTTCTAAGTCATTGGAACATAGACAATCATAATTTTGAGAAGTGTTGATGGATGTTGTAGGTAGAGTGAGCTTTTGAGGTGGATAGGGAATAAACTAATAGAAAAAGGAAAAGGTGGAGAGGTGTGTTTGTGAATGAGTAGAACCCAAAAAAAATCAAAGATCTTTATCATGGTTAACATTCAGAGTTGTAGAAAAAAGAGAGGTGTAGGGAAAATATTTGTCTTGCAGAGATAGAAATTTTTTTTGAGTAGTTGCAAATAAGGTTGTAACATTGAATTGTATTCATTACAAAAAAATTTATTACTTTGCATTGTAAATTTTATTGGTGGGTGCCATCAGATATCTTGGTAGGTGTTGTGTAGGGAGTTGGTGCTTCCTTGCGCTGGGTGCTCCTTAAACTAGTGGATTGGTGTCTCCTTTATGATTGGTTCCCTAAATAATTATAATCAGACGCTTGCATTGTGAGGCTAGATTATCAATAGATCCTAGCAACACCACCGTGGTTTTCCCATCTTGGGTTTAACGTGATATCTTGTGTAATTTGTAATTATGTGTATGTGCTTAATTCCCCTTCTTGGTTAATTCATATACATAATGTATTAAGGCTAAATTTTAATGATCTACCTGATTCACCCTCTTAGTAATTCATTGTGTTCCAAACAAAGGTGACTCCTTATAATTGGCCTCCCCCAAATAAAGCATGTTAAGGGTACAAAGGGCATAAAACTAAGAGATAAAGATCGATGGGTGATAGTTTAAAGAAGATCAATTTGATGGAATTATTTTAAAGATGGTGAGAATAAAGGATGATTGACAGATTATGGGATGAAGATTTGAGATTGATTGACCAAATTCAAAGTTGAATGTTCTCAATGGGTATGATAGTATGAACACGGGTTTGGTAGATGGTAGCCGACATAGTGCATGAATTTAATTGGTTTACCTACTCCTACAACCATTTGATTGGTAATGTAATTTTAGATTAGCAATGTAGATCGCTACAAGTGATTGAGATCAAAACCAGATCGAGTATACAAGAAATGCATTAATTACATATTTAGATTAGGTTTTTGAAGAATGCTATGTTTAGAAAATTCAATGAATTAGATTTTTATGATTATGGAACGTGGCTCTACGAATTGATGAATTTTCAAAGTTCTAAGTCATTGGAAGATAGACAATCATAATTTTGAGAAGTGTTGATGGATGTTGTAGGTAGAGTGAGATTTTGAGGTGGATAGGGAATAAACTAATAGAAAAAGGAAAGGGTGGAGAGGTGTATTTGTGAATGAGTAGAGCCCAAAAAAAATCAGAGATCTTTATCATGATTAACATTTAGAGTTGTAGAACAAAGAGAGGCACGGGGAAAATAATTGTGTTGCAGAGATAGAAAAAAAAAATTGAGTAGTTGCAAATAAGGTTGTAACATCAAGAATTGTATTCATTAGAACAAATTTTATTACTTTGCATTGTAAATCTGATTGGTGGGTTCCATCATATATCTTGCCGTGTTGTGTAGGAGTTGGTGCTTCCTTGCAAGGTGCTCCTTAAACTAGTGGATTGGTGTCTCCCTTGCGATCGTTCCCTTTAAATAATTATGCAATCGACGCTTGCATTGTGAGGCTAGATTAGGAATACTGTGATCTCATGCTACTCTCAATCGTGGTTTTTCCCATCTTGCCACGATATCTTGTGTAATTTCAAAAATTATGTGTATGTGCTTAATTCCTCTTGGTTAATCTATATACATAATGTATTAAGGCTGTAAATTTTATCGATTCTTCCATCGTGGATTCACCCCCTCTTAGTAAATTATTGTGTTCCAACAAAGGTGACTCCTTATGATTGTCTCCCTCAAATAAAAGTATGTTAAGTGGGTACAATGGGCATAAACTAAGAGATAAAGATCGATGGTGATAGTTTAAAGAAGATCAATTTGATGGAATTATTTTAAAGATGGTGAGAATAAAGGATGATTGATAGATTATGGGATGAAGATCTAAGATTGATGGACCAAATTCAAAGTTGAATATTCTCAATGGCTATGATAGTATGAACAAGGGTTTGGTAGATGGTAGTTGATAGAGTGCATGAATTTAATTGGTTTACCTACTCCTACAACCATTTGATTGGTGATGTAATTTTTAGAGTAGAAATCTAGACTGCCAAGGTGATTGAGATCAAAACCAGATCGAGTATACAACAAATTCATTAATTACATATTCAAATTAGGTTTTTGAAGAATGCTATGTTTAGAAAATTCAATGAATCAAATTTTTATGATTATGGAATGTGGCTTTACGAATTGATAAATTTTCAAATTTCTAAGTCATTGGAACATAGAAAATCATAATTTTGAGAAGTGTTGATGGATTTTTTAGGTAGAGTGAGCTTTTGAGGTGGATAGGGAATAAACTAATAGAAAAAGGAAAAGGTGGAGAGGTGTGTTTGTGAATGAGTAGAACCCAAAAAAAATCAAAGATCTTTATCATGGTTAACATTCAGAGTTGTAGAACAAAGAGAGGTGTAGGGAAAATATTTGTGTTGCAGAGATAGAATTTTTTTTTGAGTAGTTGCAAATAAGGTTGTAACATTGAATTGTATTCATTACAAAAAAAATTATTACTTTGCATTGTAAATTTGATTGGTGGGTGCCATCAGATATCTTGGTAGGTGTTGTGTAGGGAGTTGGTGCTTCCTTGCAATGGGTGCTCCTTAAACTAGTGGATTGGTGTCTCCTTATGATTGGTTCCCTTAAATAATTATAATCAAATGTTTGCATTATGAGGCTAGATTAGGACAATAGATCCTAGCAGCTACTCTCACTATGGTTTTTCTCATCTTAGGTTTTCCATGTATATCTTGTGTAATTTGAAATTATGTGTATGTGCTTAATTCTCTTCTTGGTTAATATATACATAATGTATTAAGGCTAAATTTTTAATGATCTACTAATTCACCCCCTCTCTCAATAAATTATTGTGTTCCAACAAAGGTGACTCTTATGATTGGTTCCCTCAAATAAAGTATGTTAAGTGGGTACAATGGGCATAAACTAAGAGATAAAGATCGATGGTGATAGTTTAAAGAAGATCAATTTGATGGAATTATTTTAAAGATGGTGAGAATAAAGGATGATTGACAGATTATGGGATGAAGATTTGAGATTGATTGACCAAATTCAAAGTTGAATGTTCTCAATGGGTATGATAGTATGAACACGGGTTTGGTAGATGGTAGCCGACATAGTGCATGAATTTAATTTGTTTACCTACTCCTACAACCATTTGATTGGTGATGTAATTTTTAGAGTAGCAATGTAGACTGCCAAGGTGATTGAGATCAAAACCAGATCGAGTATACAAGAAATGCATTAATTACATATTCAGATTAGGTTTTTGAAGAATGCTATGTTTAGAAAATTCAATGAATTAGATTTTTATGATTATGGAACGTGGCTCTACGAATTGATGAATTTTCAAAGTTCTAAGTCATTGGAAGATAGACAATCATAATTTTGAGAAGTGTTGATGGATGTTGTAGGTAGAGTGAGATTTTGAGGTGGATAGGGAATAAACTAATAGAAAAAGGAAAAGGTGGAGAGGTGTGTTTGTGAATGATTAGAACCCAAAAAAATTAGAGATCTTTATCATGTTTAACATTCAGAGTTGTAGAACAGAGAGAGGTGCAGGGAAAATAATTGTGTTACAGAGATAGAAAAAAAATTGAGTAGTTGCAAATAAGGTTGTTACATCAAGAATTGTATTCATTAGAACAAATTTTACTTACTTTGCATTGTAAATCTGATTGGTGGGTGCCATCATATATCTTGTCAGGTGTTGTGTAGGGAGTTGGTGCAATGGGTGCTCCTTAAACTAGTGGATTGGTGTCTCCTTATGATTGGTTCCCTTAAATAATTATAATCAGACATTTGCATTGTGAGGCTAGATTAGGACAATAGATCCTAGCAGCTACTCTCACTGTGGTTTTTCCCATCTTGGGTTTTCCATATATCTTGTGTAATTTGCAATTATGTGTATGTGCTTAATTCCCTTCTTGGTTAATCTATATACATAATGTATTAAGGCTAAATTTTTAATGATCTACTGATTCACCCCTCTCTCGAAATTATTGTGTTCCAACAAAGGTGAATCCTTATGATTGGTTCCCTTAAATAAAGTATGTTAAGTGGGTACAATGGGCATAAACTAAGAGATAAAGATTGATGGTGATAGTTTAAAGAAGATCAATTTGATGGAATTATTTTAAAGATGGTGAGAATAAAGGATGATTGACAGATTATGGGATGAAGATCTGAGATTGATGGACAAATTCAAAGTTGAATGTTCTCAATGGCTATGATAGTATGAACACGGGTTTGGTAGATGGTAGTTGACATAGTGCATGAATTTAATTGGTTTACCTACTCCTACAACCATTTGATTGGTGATGTAATTTTTAGAGTAGCAATGTAGACTGCCAAGGTGATTGAGATCAAAACCAGATTGAGTATACAAGAAATGCATTAATTACATATTCAGATTAGGTTTTTGAAGAATGCTATGTTTAGAAAATTCAATGAATTAGATTTTTATGATTATGGAATGTGGCTCTACGAATTGATGAATTTTCAAAGTTCTAAGTCATTGGAACATAGACAATCATAATTTTGAGAAGTGTTGATGGATGTTGTAGGTAGAGTGAGCTTTTGAGGTGGATAGGGAATAAACTAATAGAAAAAGGAAAAGGTGGAGAGGTGTTTGTGAATGAGTAGAACCCAAAAAAAATCAAAGATCTTTATCATGGTTAACATTCAGAGTTGTAGAACAAAGAGAGGTGTAGGGAAAATATGTGTTGCAGAGATAGAAATTTTTTTTGAGTAGTTGCAAATAAGGTTGTAACATTGAATTGTATTCATTACAAAAAAATTTATTACTTTGCATTGTAAATTTTATTGGTGGGTGCCATCAGATATCTTGGTAGGTGTTGTGTAGGGAGTTGGTGCTTCCTTGCAATGGGTGCTCCTTAAACTAGTGGATTGGTGTCTCCTTATGATTGGTTCCCTTAAATAATTATAATCAAATGTTTGCATTATGAGGCTAGATTAGGACAATAGATCCTAGCAGCTACTCTCACTATGGTTTTTCTCATCTTAGGTTTTCCATGTATATCTTGAGTAATTTGAAATTATGTGTATGTGCTTAATTCTCTTCTTGGTTAATATATACATAATGTATTAAGGCTAAATTTTTAATGATCTACTAATTCACCCCCTCTCTCAGTAAATTATTGTGTTCCAACAAAGGTGACAAAATTGGATAAAGGTTTGTACAACAAGGTTAGTAAAAAAAAACCAAGGGATGTTTTTGATGATTTGCTAGATTGCATAGAAATATTACATGGTTTATGAATTTTGTACTTGGAAGGAATTCATTTAGGATTGCATAGATTGTGGGGGGATTTTGGGTAGGTGGATTTGGTTTGAGGTCTATAACAAATGAAAAGGGAAAACCAAGTGTTATGATAGGGATGAAAATATTATGGATTGCTTACATAGAAGATAGGAGGATGGTTAAGTGGGGGATAGGATACATGGGATTATTGGATGAAGGATTTAGGGTGTGATCTATGAGGATTATGTTGTATAGGAAATATATATTTTCCCCAATATATGGGGTTCGATAGTGCTATGTAGAATATGACATGATATTTGATGATGTATGATGAAAGGATGGACATGTCAAGAATTTTTAAAAGAATGATTAAATTTTGTGCCCTAATACTTATCAAGATCAATATAGGTAGGGAAGATGGATGAAATAAATATGGATTCAATGAATGGATGGAATTATTCTGACAATTATGTGGTAGATGAGCTAACTTCTCCCTAAATGAAATGGTCCACATAGGTAACTGATCTTACACACGATGCTTTTTTTCCAAATCTTCATCATGACACTTATTAAAAGTGTTATAAGAATGGCTTTCACTATAGGAAAAATTATTTCTTTTTATCTTTTCTTTAATTTATATTTTTTTGGTATTTTTTGGATGGCATTGATCTTTAGATGATCATCATTTTTTCTAGTTTTCTTGATGGTTTCAATGCAGATGTTGGTGACATGCTATGCCAATAGTGACCTATATGGAGGATTTGTTTTTTAGTATCTTTGCACTTGTAGAGAACCCATGGATGTCATTGTGATCCTTGTTGATACTAGGGTTGGCCTTATCCAAATATACACATCAAGATAGAGTACCATGTGAGTCCCCATAATAAAGTGTTGTTTCCAAAATACAATCCATTTTTGAGGTAGGATTTTTTACTTTAAGTGAGATGTTGGATTGTGATGGGTGATTGTTGACGTGGATGGATTATTTGGAATTTTAGATGGAGAAATTCTTATTTTTGAAACTTGTCATGGTGGATGATGAACTTTTTAATTTTTTATTGTGATTATGTTTGGAACCAACATTTTTATATTCTTTGCATGATGAACATTTTGAAGGAAGTGGACATTTGTTATATCTATGAGGCCTTATTCTTGTGGATCCATATTTTGATTGATTATTGAATTTGAATACTTGACTTTGCTTGATCCAATTTTCTTTAGGATCCAATTTGACTTCATTTTTGTACTATTATTTTTGGACTCAATGGTTTTTGACATTTTATTTAAATGATATTTTTATTTTTAATACTTTTCTTTTTGTTGGTTCCAATTGGTGGGTTGTAGTACTTGAAAATGATGGTTTATGGTGTGATGGAAGGACTAATTGAAGAAACCTTAAATTTTAAGTACTACACTATGGCCTCTATTTAATGGTTGAATTGTATGAGGTTGTCCCCAATATCATGAAGGTATAACTAACATTATTATTTGTTTAACTACTGAATATTGAAGACCTTGATATCTAGAAATTCTACAAAATTGCACTCATTCTACAAATCCATGCTCATGTAAGCCTAAATATTTTATTTAATAATACATTATTTGATAAATTATATTTTTTATGGGGTATTTATTGTTTTAGAAGAAATATAGCAACCCATGATTTTGAATTTGAGAAACATTATTGTTTGTTATTTTATCATTTGTGAGAAATCCTTGTTTGACAAAAGTATATTATCCTATTTTATAGGATGCTAGATATTTATCCTTGTTGTCTCTTAATTATGTGGTATGTTGATGTGATCCATGCTAGCTTCTTTAACTTCTTGGCTATTATAATCAATGCCAATTTTTTTATTATCTATGTGTTTAAGGGAGGTAAGTGTCCCATATTGGGAAATAGAAGTTTTTGGATTATGGATTGGATTAGGGTAACACTTATTTTCACAAATTTCATAGAGTTCAATGAGGGGATCATCTTGAATCTCCTCCTCAATTGTAGGATCTTGATCAAGGATTGGCTCATCTTGGATGTCATGATTATTTGTGATAACTTGATCAAATATTGGACTATCATGGATATCAAATATTTTAGATGGGGTGCATAATGGTGTTTGATCTAATGTCTCTTTCTCATTTAAATGATCATGCTTTATGATAGAGAATATTTGGTTATGATTTTAACCAATTTATTAACACATGAAAATTTTATTGGATGATATTGAGGGAGGATTGGAATTGTGTATTGTTAGAAATTAGTGCATGAAGAGAATCTTTGAGTTGTGCACAAGGATTAGGTGATGAAATTCTATGCTTATGGATGCTATACTTAAGGAATTTAAAAAATGTGAGGGGTTTTGAATTCACATATTAAAATAAACATTTTGATGAGATATGACTAGTGATGGGGTGTGATGACATTACCTTGTTTATGTAGTTAATTTTAAGATTCTTTTCTCTTAGTTCTTAGATAAAATCCTTAAATGTGTGTTTGGATTGGGATGGAGTGGATTGCAATGAATTATTATATGAAGGATTAGGATAAGAGGTGGAGGCTATAATACTTTCTTGTTTTGGTGATGACAATGAGCATTTGGGATATAGATTGATGTTGAGGAATTTTTTAAATAAAAGATTGGTTTCCCTTCTCAAGGATACGATGATGATGCCCAATGGATTTTTTTTGGGATTCATGGTATAGATTTATTAATTGGCTATTGATATTGATGGTAGATGGATGGATAACTAGAGCTTATGGGTTGATGGTAAGTAGGTTGGAATGTTTGGAGTTTTTTGTATAGATAATAGATAGATGGGTGACACTTTATTAAGAAAATATAATGTTTGATCATCATAATTGTTCTACTAAACTTGATCCACAAGCCTCTTATTATCATCATAAAGATCATACTCTAGTTGATCAACAAGACTCTAATCATATTAACCAAAGAAGGGGATTTAAATTTGGTTGAATATTAGCAAAGTAAGATGAAGGCATGGTTATGCATTTGGATTAGGATGGTACGTGGGATGATTTGGATGGATTAGTTGGTGGATTTTGGGTTTGGATAAAATATGGTTTTGGAGTTAGTGAATTTTTATTTGATTTTAGATCCTAGTAAAAGGTAAAGACAATAATAGAAGACTATTTTGTTTTTTTTTGGTTTTTCAACTTTTTTAGTTTTGAAAATTTATAATAAGAAAAAAAGAGAGTATTAAAAAAATATAAGGCTCAAAAGCATAAGGCCCCCTTTTATTTTTTAATGGTGCGGTTCTAATCTATCAACAATTTTTCACATAGAGCACATCAAAACCCCTAAAATTAATCATTTGGGAGTGAATCTTAGTGTGGTCTGATAGTTGGTACTATATGTACCTATGAATGGATAGACATGGATAATTATGTACATATAAAATCCCTTACAAAAGGTTTCTAAAATATTTAAATTGGTTAATTCTAGCTCACCACATGGAAGTATGTTGTAATTAACCCTATGGTATGATCCATATTGCTTGCACTATGCTAAAATATAGTTGAAGGAATCAAGCTAGGATACACAAGCAATCTAAGGAATCATCCATATGCGACAAGGAAATGTGAGGAATGATCCATGAATTTAAAAGTAAAAAAGGGTCAAACAATTGGGAGAATAGGGTAACCCACCCTTCTCCTTTACTTCCCCAAGGTTTAAATTTCTTGGGGGCTTAGCTTGAATGAAATATTCACAATTTTCAATAGTTTTTTTCTTTTTATTCACCCCTTGTTATTTATACTCACCTAGAACACTAGATTTGAAGCTTTCCTCTAGGGTGATCAAATCCCTAGATAGGCTTCATAAGAAGAAAATGAATAAGTCATGTTTTGATTTCTCAAGATAATGTAATCATGCAAGAGAAGAGAATATATACACACACCTTCAAGATTAAAAGATGAATTTATTTAGTTAGCCATATAGATGTATGTAATGTTTATTTTAATTCCTCATAAAATTTTTTTAAAGAAGACACAAAGAGAAAAAGAAAGAAAATATAAAAATGGCCTATAATCATGTCTTCTTTCAACCATCCTAGAAAACCAATGTGTTAGAATTTTAATGTGTTTGAACTTTGGTTTGCAAAAATGATTTGTTTTTGTATTTTTCTCTTTGATGATGAAAAGGTGTTGCATTTAAGGATCAATTATAAATATGTAGAAGATCATTTAAAACATAAAAATGAACTACACCATTAGAATCCTTTTGAAAATTTGATATTTAAAAAAAAAAAAAATCATCAAAAATAAAAATAATATGCAAAAGATCTTCTCATTTTGAATTTGTATTTAGGAAAGAATAAATTTCACTAGTTATACTTGATTTCTAGTGACTGGTAAGAATAAATTACCCATTCCAAATTTTCCATCTAAGAACTATATTTTCAACATATTATAAAGTTAATATTCATTTCTATATTCATCAACCTCTTCAATATTTCCTTACCTTAAAGGGTAAATATTACTTAATTCCTACAAATTATAAATTATCACAATACACTTATTTATCTTTTACTCATTGATTAATGTTGATCATAAAATCTTGCACCTCTCCAAACAATCTTATGGGAAATTCAGTGAATGGGGGACCTTCCTGCACTCCATTGAATGACCTCTAGGATTTTCAAAGAAGTTGGCTCTTCCTTTTTGTTTTGGAAAAGAGAGAAGGAAATGCAAAAACAAAAATTAACAAACATGGCATGCCAAAAAGGTTTTACAACATTTCAAAACACTAACAGGTTTTCAATTCTACTAAAATGAAGACATAATTCCATAGAACTTTAATTGTTGAAAGGAGAATGAATAACTAAGGCCTATACGAGCACAAAGAAGTCATTCAAATCCTTTCATGGGAAGTACCCATTAAGGTTTGATAGAATTTGGTGAATCAGAGATGAAAAGTGAGGCTTCAAACACCTTATAGAATTATTTTCCCCAAATAGCATAGCATGAAATATAACTTATCTTTAAAAAGAAAAGAAAGAGTATCAAAACATGATCCAATTCACTATAGATCTAGGTTAGATAATAATAAAAGATAGAACTAAGAATCAACTATCAAGATTATGTCTGAAATATAAAAATTGACATAAAGCATTATCTGTATGAACAAAGAACAAAATGTAAAATGAAGGCCATATAGGCATAGTCTGATATATCTTCTTCCTTCTATTACTTAATATAGAAAAACAATAAAAATATGCCAAGGTCGGATAACTAATCTGGATAGTTATCTTGAAAATTAATTATAAAATTGTTACAGGGTAGTATGAATACTATAAGAAATCTTCTGCCTCATAACATAATTCAAACTCTAATTAGAATTGTAACTAGTGAGAGAGGCTTTGAAATTCCCTTTTATAAGGTAAGGGAAGTGGACAAGCAAGAAACACTCTCCACTACCTTAACAAATACCCTAATAGGTGTCAACAAAAAATGTGGTCCCAAAACCCTAATGAAGATCAGATCAGACTATGAAATTTTGGGAAGTAAATATGAGCTAATTTTTGTGGTGATATTCATAACCACCTATCAATCTGGAACTCTAGGAGTTGCTAAAAAATATTGTATGTCAGAGGAAAATTGTGGCACCATGAAAACCTTAGCTGGAAAAAATCTGATTCAATTGTTGTGTGATAGTAACAGTGTCATCGAGAGAATATTGACCTATGAGATTAAGAAGGAGAAACATAACATCAACACTTGGAAGTTCTCTTCAAAAATGTCATTTCTGATAGTGAAGGACCCTACCCAAAAAAAATTGGTCCACATGGCATAATGACATGCATTTTTCAAAAAAAAATTGAGCTGCTTGTGGGAAAACCCTGCAAGGAAGCCACATGTCATACTCTACATTTGATAGCGATGTGATATCTCAAAAAGCCACACAACCACTACATGGCACATTGTGTTCTTTTCAGCAAAAAGAGAAACTTGCAACCTCCTCAAAAGTGTACCAATGTGACATGTGGGGAGGCTGATAGTAAAGACTGAAAAAGGGGATGAGTGGGAGAACTTGTAGGGAGAAATGAAATAGCGAAAAATATATAAACAATGTTAATAGAAAAAAAAATCTCTATAGTTTTTGGCTACTCACAGTGGGCTTGTACCTATGGAGGCACAAACCCAAAAGAACAAGCTAAAAAATATTTTAAATACATGCGATCCTTGGAGCTTGAGGAATGTAGAATGTAGTTTTTCCCAATCCCAATAAAAAATCAGAATTAGTAGATGCAAAAACTCAAAATCCTAGTCCAAATCAAGTATCTCTTTAAAAGAGACCTCACCAAATCAAGTCCATGCAACACTAATGTGAAAGTAGAGTCTAGCTAGTGGAAGGAGTACCTTCAATTTTTCTGCACTTAGTGATGGACCTATCACTTGGAAGGCTAGTTGACTGTGCTTCTTACCTTCTAGCCCCTCTTTGATTTTCTCTTTGGTCAATACCACTTTGTCAAGTAAGAAGGGAGAAGGAAGTCCCATTTGAACCAAAATTCTAAAATCTTCCCTCATCTTACTGACCTTGTTTGTTAGAGAAATCTAGAAAAAATTTCCTCTTTGTGTGGCCTGACTACAAACTATGAATTCATTCACCTTCTTTGTGGTTGCTCTTTTTTATTTGGTATACTCATGCTTCCCAAATTATCCTTTGTAGCTTTGTAGATCTCATTGATCAAGCTCTCTAACTCTACAAATAGGGGAGTGACTAAAAGAAAAATATGATCAATCACCAAACCAATATTTTTACTAAGCTCTTGTGCATCTACCATGAACCTTAGAGCTAGATTCAGGGATGTCATTGCAACTTTGATTTTTCCCAATAAGAGAAATATAATTTCTACAGCAAAGGGAGAAAGTCAGTCCTTTATGCCATAGCCTTATCTTGTTGGTCTCAAGAAACCTTTTCCCTTATATCCTCCCATAGCTGATTGACTATCTCCAAAGCACTTGAAAGTTCAAGGCACAACCGTTCTATTTTTATGCTGCAGGTTTGCAGGCCAGACTCTAATTTTTTCCTCCCACTTCTTTGTGTCAATGGCCATTTGGGATTTTCAGATCTCTTCTTGGAATTGGTTTTCATGATGCTAAAGATCCCATTGGCCTTGCTCTTGAAGACTTGAAATAATGGATAATTCTTATTTTATCTTTTGTAGCTCTTCCATCTTTTCTTTGAGCTATTTTGTTTCCAATTCCATGGCACTCTTTTCTTTTATATTTTCAGATTGGGCCCTAGTCAACCAAATTTGGAAATTGTTTTACTCAAAATTCTCACACAACTATTTTTCTTGATTTGATGCTTTGAACAACTTTCCCTATATTTCTTGTAGCTTCTTTTGTAGGTCTCCACACTCATGATCCCATTGCTCTATTATGTCGAAGAGTTCCTTTTGTTTGCATTGCAATTCATCTATTTCTTCTTGTAGTTTAGATTTCAAATTATCTCCCTTCTTATGCTTAGCCTCGATTTTGATTGAGACCTTTTCCATCTTAGCTAAGATTCGATCCTTATCTATTTGAATAGTTTGAAGCAACATAGTTGCTACTTTCTATTACTCTTGGACTTGCCTCGAACAAGAAATAGATATATCTTTTTCTTTAATATCCACTTAGTGACTATCAACTATGACCTTTAAATTTACCAATTTCTCTTCTTTCTTCTTTATTTTTTCCTCCAACTTTACGTAGTCGATGTATACTACCTTTTATGTAACCTTCATGAGGCCCACCTTTTCATAGGGAAGTACGCCACTTAGATTTATGCGTACAATTTGGATCTCATAATCCTCGTATTGCATTTATCCATTTTGGATACTAGAGGCTTCATGGCTAAGATCATTAGAGACCTCCATTCTTTATCCAAAAATGCCTCTAACTTAGGGGTGACAGGTGCTACTACATCCTTCACTAACTGCTTTTTCTTCCTTTCCTTATGGGCCAATTTACACAAGTCCACATAAGTCTGAAGGTCTAGAGGAGACTCAATACTTTGTGCAACGATAGGGACACTAGGATGGAACCCATAATGGAAAAATAGAGGGGTATTCATGAATGGATGACCCTAGGGGAAGGCTAAAGGTATCAGTGAAAAAGGAAGAATGTCATGTCAATAATGTGAGGTGTGTCGAGTGGTCATCAAAGTAAGGGGAGTGGTAGTGGAAAAAGGGGAATATATCTGGAAGTGAGAAAAGGGGATGAAACTTGCAACATGGGTTGCTTTGGTGCTAAAAACTAGGCCTCTAACATAGCAATTAAAATGTCAATCGTGGATGTGATTGAATATGCACATTCTATTACAAGTATGATGGTGTTGTCATTGATGTCAATAGCAAGTCTACTAACTGGTGGTGTAATTGATTTCAACTATGAGGTTGTGGATGTGTAGTTGAAACCTTGAGGAAATGTTGTGAGTACATGGAGCTATCTTTTTGTTGCAAAATCTGAAGATGAGTTGGAATGATGAAATGAGCTAAGATGTTGTCTCTGGTAGTTATTTTTCAAGTGTTTTTGAGGAAATTTGACAAACAGAGTAAATTGTATTGTGCAAGTGTTCATAGTACGTCTTGGTATTGTGCTTTGCATTTCTTTGCATTGATGCTATACCTAAGTGGATCTTATAGGTTATTCAAGGTTGTCAGAGGTTACTATATTCAAAATTTAGGTTTTTGGATTGTTGTGTGTTGTGAGATATTTTCATCAGTGTGTGAACTAGTTGTTTAGTGATATTTTCTTTGGCCTAGGAGAAATGCATTTTCTATGTGTTTCTTCATTGTTTGGCTTTAGGTTGTGTGGACCTGGAAATTTCTTTTAATTCTTGTATCTTTTTGTATTCAAAGTTTTACTTTATTTGATGTAGTATAAAGAGTTTCATTTTTTAGTATGCATGTAAGGGTTACCAGTTGTTCTGAGCTGAAGTTTTTGAATGATGCAAGTTTGATGAAGTGTTTGATATCTCAAGTAGTTCATGAATTACTCGAGATCATGTTCAAGTGAATCATGTTGTCCAAAAATGTTGGCTTATAAATTGATTTGAGGAAGTGTGTATATAAAGTTTATGGTGTTAAACATAGGTGTTGGATGACCTTGTGTTTAACACTACATGCAAGTCTTGTAGAAGTGTGTTTGGATATATATGGGTCCTAATTAAGAATTTTTGTAGGTTTCCTTCATTTCTATCCACCACAAGAATTTTTAGGTGCTGACCTATTTTGAATTTATATGTATAATGGCTAGTTGGTGATACTAAAGAAGGTTTTTGAGGTTAAGGTTGATATAAATAAGTGAGGTGTTTTTGTGAGTTATGAAAATGAATGAAATGTGAAGCAAGATAGATGTAAGATCAATGTGAGTGAAGTGTGTGATGTTAATTTCAGCAAAGGAGTACAAATTTTAATGTTAGGGTTCCTAAAGTTAGTGAGTTGAAGGCATCTGAAATAATTCAAGCAAGGCTATAAGATTGTTGGAGCATTGTGGCAGATTTCCTTGTTGCATTGAGAAGTGTTCTATCTATAAAATTCTTCTTCTATCTCCTTGTATTTCTTTCTATGACAATGAGCTCTAGCTATGATCCCTTTTGGATAGTGTGTCTTATTCTGGTAGTGAGCCCTTGTACTAGTTTTTCTATTTGTTATATTGTGAGCTAATCTTCACTGTGGTTTTTCCCTCATTGGGATTTCCATGTAAATTTGGTGTTCTCTTGTGTATGATGTGATTTCAGTTTTTGTTATGTACATTTCATGTTTAATAATTCTAAAAAAATAAGACTTTAATGAATGCTTGTTGATCTAATTACTATTGATGGTTTTGAAGGTTTAATTTGGTACAAATTATTCACCCCCTCTTAGTTGTGTTGCTCATTTCAACAATTGGTATTAGAGCAAGGTTCCTTGGAGAAGAGATTAATTGCTTAATGTAGATCCAAGATGGAAAACAAGATTGCTCTGGAATATCCTAAATTTGATGGCTCAAATTTTGTATTCTAGAAGAAAAAGATGGAAGGATATCTATCTACTCAGGGATATGATATTGTGAAGGCTTATTAGACTACATATACTCCACCTTTGAATGGTCTAAGTACAAGTGCATAAATCAAGGTGCATGAGATAAATGCTAATGCAAGATTTATTATTATGAATAGTATTTCAAATACTAAATTAGTAGAAGTTATGACTTTGAAGATTGCTAAAGAAGTTTGGGATAAGCTAGAAAGAATTTATGAAGAAGATATGAAGGTCAAACAAGAAAGTTTGCAGAACTTGAAGGAACAATTTGAAATGAAGCATATGTCGGAAGATGAAACAATTAAAGGCTGCATAAAGAGAGTTGATGAGTTGGTAAGTGTTATGAGAGGTCTTGGTGCAACAGTAAAAGAATCTAAAGTAGTGAAGAAAGTTATCAGATCACTTCCAGATTGCTACAGTGGAAAGGTATTTTCTATTGAGGAAACTATTGATTTTGACAATTATTCCAAAGATCAGTTAATTGGTACTTTAATTGAATTTGAAATGAGAAAAATGAAGAAAGGTACAAAAGTTGAGACTGCTTTCAAGGTTGGTAAATCAAAGAAGGTTGAAGATTTAGGGAAAGAGGGTACCGGCAAGAGTTGAGTCCACTTTTGGCCAAAAGTGGAAGTGTTTTCCTGATTTTCAGAATTTGACACATTTGACCTTAAAATTTGAAGCACTTAGAGATGGAATCTTCAAAAAAAAAAAAGTCATCACATCATAAAATGTAGTACTTAGAGTTTAGTTTCCAAATATGTAATTTATTTCAATACCCAGATTGCACAAATTGATTTCAATATGCATTTCTAAAAACCACTGTTTAAAAGTCACTTTTTTTACCATACCATGCACATGTACGCCATCCATATTTTGACCTAAATTATCATATTTTTCTAAATCCTTTGGGAAAATATTTGTAACTCACTGAAGCACGCTTTTGATATTTTTTGTAATTTTTATTGAATTTTTTTGTTAAATTTTTACTATCCATATTTGTCATTTTGAAAAATCGTCGTGTACGTCATGCATAAGATGACCTAAACTTATCATTTTTTTATTTTAAAAAAAAAATTAAAAGAATTTTATGAAGTATGTTCTCATGTAATCTTTTTGTGAAAATGTTATGTTGATAAAAAGTTATTAAAATAGTAAAAAACCCTGATATTTAAAGTTTATGGACCAATTTTATCAAAAATTAATTGAAAAATAGAAAAATAATCCGATTGTAAGAAAAATTACATATTTGGAATTTGCACTGTCTCATCTATAATGGGTTTAAATTTCGTTGAAAAATTCTACAAAAGAGGTCATCAACCATATGTCCAAACTCAGTATTTTTCTCTAACATTGTTAGGACCTTCAACTTGTAGGTCAAACTAGGTTGAAGGCCTAGGTTCAGATTCCCAATGTTTTTCCTGAACCAGAATACAAGCCAAAAACCCAACCATAAAGCAAATGAAATTTCAAATTTTTAGAAACGGGATCCCGTTTACAAAGTGAGATCTCATTTTGTAAATCGGGATCATGTTTCCCAATATTAAATGCATTGACCATTGATAGCGAAACGAGATCCAATTTTATAAATGGGATCCCATTTCCTTGTCAATGGTCCCCAGATTTAATATTGGGGAACAAGATCCCGATTATGAAATGGGATCCTGTTTGTAATAAACGGAATTCCATTTTATAATCGGGATCCCATTTCTTTCTAACCGTTCTTTTTAATTTACTAGAAAATTTTATAGTGAAGTCTACAACTTCACATGTATGGCTGACTATGACATATTGGGCTATTTTCTATCAACTTTTGTCTTTACAGGTGTTCAAATTGCATTTTGGATTGAATTTTTCAAAGGAGGCATCATGTAAACAATTTTTGAAGTAGAATTGTGTTAGTTTTCTACTTGTTTGGAGAAACAAAAGAGGAAGACTTGTTTTTATGTAGTCTTCAACTCTGGCAATATGGACCTAATATTTCCAAAGGAGTGCATGAAGAAGATAGTTTTTAAAGTGGAATTGTACTAGTTTTCTACTTTTTTTGAGGAACACAAGAGGAATAATTTTGTCCTTATAGGTCTTCAACTTGCAATTTGGATTGAATTTTTTGAAGAATTTCAGTATTGACATTCATTTGTGCTTCAGAATTTTATAATCATGGGTTCAGAAGCCCGTAATAAGAGGAAAGATAGGAAGACATTGAATCTTGAAGAAAGTGAAGCAAAGAGAGAGAAGGAGAAACAAAAAAAAAGAGAAAGAAGAATGAGAATTAAATCAATGAATGATGGTGGAGCATCCAATTCCATAACTATTGAAGATGAAAACATTGAGGAGACCATGGTTGTAGATGAAGCTAATTTGCAAGAAGCCAATTTGGAAAATAATATGATTATACAAACAAGTCCTAGTATGTCTTCAAATCCCTCTTTCAATGCTATGGAGAATGTTTCAATAGGCACAAGTTCAAGCATGTCTTGAAATCCACATTTTAGTGAAATGGTAAATTCATACATGTAGAAGTTTTACAAGATGCTGGACTTAATGATGTTGACATTGATAATATTCAAAGAGATGAAACTTTAATAGAATTTGTTGAAAAAAACAAAAAGATTTTTTTTAAAACGGAAAATGAGAATGAAAAAAAGTATTTGTTGAAAATGAAAATAAAAATATTTTGTTGAAAATGAAAATGAGAATGATCCTTTGTTGAAAATGAAAATGAAAACTATTTTGTTGATGAAAATGAAAATGAAAACCGTTTTGTTGATGAAAATGAAGATGAAAATGTAAATGGTTTTGAAGTTGAAAATGAAAAATGAAAATCTAGAATGTGATGTTGAATTTAATGAAAAATACTTTTTTTAAAGTGAAAAATGATGTTTTGATAATTTTCCTCGCAATATTTCTTGGGAGGCAACAAGAACACACATGCGAATAAAATATACAAAAAAATATTTTATTGTAAAAAACTTGCATTTCAATGTCAACTAATGATGCAATTGATGAGAATGCAAAAAATGAGGAAAACAATGAAAAAGTTAGGCTTTTTTGTTAAACCAAGAAGAAAAGATCAATCATTAAAACATGTTATGTCTGTTGTTGTTAGTGCCATTCAATCTATTAGAAAAAATAGTCAATCGAAAGATAAAAATGCAGCAAGAAGCAGAGCCATAATACCGCTATAGTTAATAAAGAAATTTTAACAAAAGAATGGTAAGCAATATTAGTGAAATTTTAAAAAATACATCCTAAAACATTCTAAGAGGACAAAAAAAGAAGAGAAAGCATAGAAAATGATCCTATCAACCAATGTTGGAGTTTCAATGGTTGACTCATGAGGTTTGATATGAAATTGAATGTTGAAATTAAATCTTTGATTAAAAAATATTGGCATGGTAATACTAGGGTATCATGTAATACTAGAGATTTTTTAAATTAATGGTGGGGTCCAAAGTTCATAATCCTCACCCAAAACACCTATTAGATACAACACAAACTGAATTTTATAGAAATTTTTGTGGTGATTTAGTGTTGCCTGGTAATATTAAAATAAGTCAAAGGTCTTTTGAAAAATGTAAACCCTAGTATGTAAAAATTAATAAGAAAAAAATATCTTGTTGTTGTAAAATGCATGTTCAATTTCATTATTTTTATGATGTTAAATTTGATATATACGTTGTACCTTGCATACTAACATGATTATACATGAATGTGGTATTAATATGCCACCTAAAGCAATAAGGTAGTTTATATCAGGTTTGTTTTGTCAAAGATCTAATGGTAAATTGTTTTAGTTAAGTTATTGTATTTCTGGACAATGCATTAGCTATGGAAATCTTTCATTCTCAAGAATTGGTATTCATGAAAGTGTTGATAATGATTTTGGACAAAAATTAATAGATGTTAAAAGATTTAAGAATGTTCACTATTCTTTAGAAGATGGAAAAATAGGAAAGAGTTGTGATTTAGTTACATAAAAAGTTAGTGTTAATGCATTCATGAGTGAATTTAAGAATAAGATTTTACCAAAATATGTCATGCAATTTCAACATGCTTGATGGCTTGATGGCCAATTTTGTGCATGTAGAAACACATTTCCAATTGGTACTATACTTTCAGTGGTTGATTTTGCAGAAAATTATACTCTAGCTCTGTAAGAGGAAATTCAATCATAGTATTATAATTCAGTGCAAGTAGTTATGTTTTCCCATATTGTTTATAGAGATGCAGATGAAAACACTGAGGATGATAGAAATTTTTGAGGGAGTATCATTTTTATTTGAGTGACAACTGGTTACACTTGTCAGAGTTTGTTCAATACTTTTTCAATATATTTTATAGAAATTTAAGAGAAAGAGGAATCCAAATGATAGAACACCTCATATGGTCAGATAATTATACAAGGTAGTTCAAGAATGCTTGAATTTTCTATTGGTTAAGTAGGGTTCACAAGGAACTTAGTGTCCAACATATATGTAGTTTTTTTGAAGCTAGGCATGGTAAAGGAGAACATGATGGAGGCTGGTGCATGTGTCAAAAAAGAATTTTGCTAGAGAAAAAATTAAAAATTTGAGGATGTAGTAAATTTCTAAAGATGCACATGGATTGTGGATTGGTGCAATACAAGATTATCTGCACTTGATTCGAGTGAGTACTCTATAGTTCATCAATTCTTTTGGCTGGTTGAAGAAGAGAACATTGTACCTAGAGTTGATTGTGAGACAATTAGTGGATCTATTAAATGGAATTCATTTAGGAGTTCAACAACAAGCACATGGACTATCTGGACAAGGGAGCTTGCATTTTTTTGTCAGTTTTGTATCTTAGGAGATTGGGAAGCATGTGAAAATACATAATGGGTTGAACAGTGGGAGCAAAGATTGTTGACACCTGCACAAGCACATGATCAATATGAAAGAACTATTGAAGAAAATAATCAATTGTTCGCATCTAAAGACTATGACAGTCTTTCAGACCTTGTATAAGAACGCAATTTAATTCAATTTATTTCATTTTATTTCACTTTATTGCTATTTTGTAATACTAAATTATTTATATGGATAGCGAGCGTTATTAAAAATCAAATTTTATTTGTAGTGGACATGTATGTTGTTGTTGCACCTGAGGGGAATGAGGAGGAAATAGAATATTGGTCAAGGATCGTTGTGTGGAGACTAAACATAAGTTAATAGAACCTTGAGAAGATGATGATGGCTATCATTATTCAATAGGTACAGTGTTCCCCTTAAGACATCCCCTTAACCAAATTTTGATAACAAGTTATTGATCCCTTAAGAAATTTTTTAGAACAAGTCTTTGATACCCTTAAGAAAATTTTGAGAACTTATTTGATGATTGTTTAAATGTTTTCCAATAGGATTGGTGGTGGTTGTTGGAACTTGGCACCAAAAAATACCTGATAAGGAAGAATATTCTACCTATATTCAAAGATTATGAAATGCATAAAAAGATTATACACTATTCACATTTGGTGGTGGCAATAAATATAAAACTAGATCGGTATTGTGGAAGACCTACAAATAAAGTGCTATGGACAATTTCTATGGAGGAGAATGAGACAATCATAAATGCATTGCAAAAAAGAGAGGATGAAGATGGTACAATGGAATAACTAAATACAGGTAAATATAGTTTTAGTTTTATATTATCCTTTTAAATAGATTAAATAC
>VDFB02382130.1:0-107059 GCA_007258455.2 Sequoia sempervirens
TAGACATATGAAAGAATGATACTCATTTCAGATGCAAAACAAAATGCATGTTGCACCTTATCTCCCACTGCTTGATTTCTTTTATGCAGTCTCCATTTTGATGTGAATGGTTGATCAGTCCAAATTCTTTTAAATTTTCATGTGTTGGCCTCATTTATAAAGCACATCTTATTTACACGTCCCCTTTTTGATCATGCTTAAGGGATGCTCCATTGAGGGAAATGTTGTTTGAAATGAATTGATATCATGATATGATTTGCTTTCATGTTGTTCATTGCATTTTGAAATACATTTATTTTTTGGACCTTGCTGTCCTATAGCATGATTGTATATGTTTCATGCCTCTAATGATCATTGATTTGGTTCATATTTGGTTCAATGTGAGTAGTGTATACTTCCTTTGGCTCATGTAGATTTTTTGTGTCTTTCACCATCTTCTTTTCTTTACTTTGTCATGAACTCTTGGCACACAAAGTTTTTATTGCTCATTGATTCTTGATGTCCCTTTAATGTAGGTCGTTGTTGATGTCCCACTATGAAATATAGCATATATTCTCCCTTCTTTGACTGCCCCAATCTTCATGGTTTTCACAACAATTGCTTGCTGCTCCACATGTTTGTAACTTGGTTTCCACAATATTTTAGCCCTTTTGATCATGTGCAACATATACACACTATATCCTCACTTTAATTCTAGTGGATAGACACATGTCACCTATGTTGGTGACCTGAAATTTCACCATCCTATGTGATGTGTGGTTGTCCAATAGGGTTAAGGTGAGAGGGACTTGACAACACCTTGGTCTATTACTTCTTGCTGCCCCATATGCCTCATGATGTCGTCAGTCATGCCTTGATTTCTCCTTCATTATTTAAGAGATGCATAATTGGACTTGATGTAACTATAATTGAACTTGATGCATCTCTAAAATCATTTACTTATTTTAATAAAATGGATCATGGATCTACTTAAAATGATTGAAAGACATGTCCAGAAAAATTTACCTTCCTTTTGACATGATGGTAGCCATATGACTAATTCATTATGAAGTATGAATCTCATGACAACTCAAATTATGTGTTGCATCTTTGAATCTGATAATGAAAGTTGATCAACTGGTGTGATTCCATATTGATGTAATGCATTAATAGCATGTCTATCATTGATTTGATCAAGTTGCTCAATTTCCTATCCCTCTTAAACATCAGAGGGAAACATGTTGAGCTCTACCCTTGTGGGATCCACATTTACCCCACATGTTGTAATTAGCTGAATCAGAATAGTAACAAGACTTATCCTAAATCTGCACAAGGAACAAACAGTTAGATAAACAAAGCATATCGTAGGTGTGTTTAATCACTCCTTTCTTGTTTTCAGGGACACTTATGGTATGCTGCTATTTTAATGCTTGTAGACATTTGATCACACATCTATGGATGTTTTGCATATAATTTTGATCAAGGATCTTCCATTGCTCTAGCAACACTATTTTAATCCAATGCAAGAAACCTAGGAGCGGCGAGGAGGGTGTCAAAAGGAAGTAGAGTAGTAGAGCAGGATCAAGATGATGGGAGGCCAAGTCAATAGGATTCATCATTCCACTAGGCAATGATGGGTCCCTTAATTTTTTATCCATATGCGTATGATTTCTTCTTTACTAGCATTAGGATAGCTAGTCCCTTGGCTTGTGAGGGAGATTTATACTCTCATGGTTATCAATAAAGATTATATTTGCAATATATATGGTTCTCTATTTCATTTGTCTATAATTGCAACATTGGAATAAAATGCAATTTGTTCTTGACAATCATTTTCATGCATATTGATGAACTTAGCAGAATATAATGTATCTTTTAATGTCCAAACAAAAACATAAAAATAATAAACACTAAGTTACCTAATTTCAGTTGAAAGCTAAAAATCAGGTAACATTTTTTGCAACATCTGTTATATGTGTGCCTGCAAAACATCTCGACCAGTTGCCTAAAGCTTATTCATTGGGCACTGAGTTATCTAATGGCTAACACCACTTGAAAACAACATTGTATATTGTTGTAACTCAGTAAACCAGCAAGAGACACTTTGAAAACTTATTGAAAACTCAACACTGCAGAATGAAAACTACCTAACTATGCAAAACAACACTTAGGGAAAACTGAAAAGCATCTAACTAATGTGCAGCAACACATAGAGGAAATAAAACCTACTCTAATTTGTACAAGGAATATTTTAGATCATACCTCAAAATAGAGTTTGATGTGTATCCCATTGAATGGGATAGGCAAAGCTTCTCCATCCATTGATGAAAGTTGAAAATCATTGTGCTTAATGAATTCAGTAATGAAAAACGGGCCACTCCACATGCTATCAAATTTAGTGTGCTTTCCAGGCCTGCTCTTTAATTCATCCCACTTAAGGACAACATCTCCCTCTCTAAACACCCTAGGTGTCGCTCTTTTATCAAACACCTTCTTTGTTTGGAGTTGATGTAGCTCCATTATTTTCATGGCTCTATCTCTTGTTTCATCTAGCTCCATGAGTTGTGCATACCTGACAACCATTGGATCCTCCTCTTCAAACATTTCAAGCTAGTTCATTATTTCAAGAGCTATAAGCTCAACTGATAAAGGTATCCTTTCCTCTTTACCATATACCAACATATAAGGGGAATTTCCAATGGATTTCTTTGGAGTTATTCTATCTACCCACAATGCATATTTTAACTTGTTGTGTCAAGTTCTTTGGTTATCCTCCAAAATCCTTTTGATGATTCCGATCAAGTTCTTATTGGTTGATTCAACCAAACCATTACCTTGAGGGTAATAATTTGATGAGGTATTCAGATGAATACCATTCTTTATAGCCCAATCACTTACCCTTAATCCAACAAACGCCAAAGCATTATTAGAAATGATTGATTCAAGTACCCCAAATTTGGTTACTAAATCATCATAAAAATTTGAAACAACACTTTCATTGGCCTCTTTCAAAGCCACTGCTTTAGTCCATTGTGTGAAGTAATCAGTTGTAATAAGTACCCACCTGAGCACCTATTTCAGCCAATCTATCAGCATGTCTATTATGATCCCTAGGAATAGAAACCAGATTGAAAGTGTCAAACTCTTCTATCATATCCCACACCCTATGTTTGTATGATTTTAAGACATCATTTTTAGTAACATGCAGACCTCTCACCTGATTTACAATCAGTTCATTGTCACCATAAACTTGCACACACCCAATCCTTCCTTTTCGTGCCCATTCCAAGCCTTGAATTAGACCTTCGTATTCAACAGTGTTGTTAGTACAAGAGAAAGAAAATCTAAAGGCTGAGTAATATTTGTAACCTTGTGGGGACACAAGCATTTCACTCCCACTAGCACTGTTCTTGCTTCTAGAACTATCAAAGAACATCTTCCACACTTCACCTTGTTGGTCTAACTACTATTCCACCACCTTTTCGAGGTTTGGGATCACTGAATCAGGTTCATGCAACACATAAACACCCAAACTAGTCTCCTCAATGTTATCATTTGGGTTGTCAATGATATTTTCTACTGCCCATGCATTTAAAAGCATGTCTAGTATGCTTTCTGCTTGTAGTTCTTGAGCAACAGTAAGTTCATTATCATGAAAAACAACACAATTAGCATTAACAACACTTGGGACATATCGTTCAATGTGATCTTTAGCAAGTAACTCAGATTTAATGACAACTTTAGTCCCATATCTCATTCTAAACACCATGTGGGACCATTCTGATGACAAATAACCTCCTATCTTGGCAGTGAAGTCTCTTGACAAACATAAAGTAAAATGTGGTGGTAATTCAATGACTAAAATGTCTTGGGAAATGGAGAAAGTGGGGCAAGCATGTAGGGTAAGGCTTAAACCTTTGATGACACCTACGGTGTTAATGACTATCCCATCAAGTTGGACAACTCCCTTCTCAAGAGGTCGATATTTCAGTCCTAACTTATCAGCAATTTGTTTGGGCATGACAAAACTACTTGGCCCTGAATCTACCATGTAATTGTGAACTAACTTATCTCCTATTATCAAGGACACATAAAATGGGGATGGTTTGACATCCTTACTTGGTTGTTTACTACTATCTTGAGGTGTATTTGTCAAGATAGCCTTGACTTGACCTACTGGCACATCATTTGAAACACCTAAATTAGCTAAGGCGGATTGTAACAAGTCCTTTTGACCAGGGATAGATAAGGAATCCCACATTGACATATTCACATTCATCTTTTTCATGTATTCAATAATGTTGAAGAGTGTGGAAGTGCTTACCTTTTGATGGTTCCTTGCAACAAAAGGGTATGTCTGCAAGTGGGTTGGTTGGGGTTGGTTCCCAAGTTGTCCACCATCGATGCCTTGTGAATTTCTTTGCAAGATGTGTGTTACTTGAGGATTGGAAGGTCCAACAACCTCCTTGTCTTTATTTGTTGCTTGTCCAATCTTGAAAGCTCTCTTTTTGGCTCGGGTGTTGGCTGCTATTGGAGAGCTATCATTGTTTACTACACAAAACTCCTCTCCTTGCCAATTCAGGAGGGTTGTGTCACTTGCAGGTAGCTCTTGATGTTGGGAAGATTCACCATTAGACACGTTTTTCACACCCGAAACATTTTGAACCATTAATGCTTGATTGATGACACCATTTAAACATGTAGTTTGATTATGGACCTGGTTGCAAGGATAGCACCACTCATATTCTACTACAAGGTTGTTTTGAATAGGTACCATATCTTTGGTTGCATTGATTGGAACTGGATTGTATGGCTGAAAAGGACTTGGATTCATATTTTGTCTTGCACCTTGAAATTTTCCTTGATATGGTTGCTTGTTAGTTTGAAATGGCTGACCTTGACCGTGATTTTGAGGCTTCCAAGGCTTGAAACCTTGGATATGTTGCTGTTTAATGCTTACCAGCTCATTTCCAAAAGTCTAAAGTAGATTCTCAATCTTCTGTTGGTTGCTTTTAATCTCTTGTAACTCTTGAGATGGTCCTTGGGCAGCAACTTCTTAGTTGACAACAGCTGGTAAAGGGGCTATTTGAGGTGTTGGAAAAGCTGTAGGAGGTTGTATATCAGGAAAAAAGGGCATAAAAGGCCTAGGGGCAATTCTTCCAACTTGTATGAGGTTTTTTTCAGCCCTTACAACTATATCATAAGCTATTGGTAAGGTATTTTCACCCATAGACTGTATCAAAAAAACAACTTCACTATTTAAGGCTCTCAAAAAATAAAAGAATGCATACTTAGCTAGAGGCCTTGTGGGGTCTAAAATGCTATCCTACGTTCTTTAAAAATGGAAATTGAAGTTCATCATTCATTCATGAGGATCCCTTTTAATGTGAGCCAGTTGCTCCACTAATGACAAGTTGTCATACTTGTCCTCAAATTTATTGCATAATACCTCTCCTAACTCATCCCATGTTTTGATGGAATTAACTACTAAACTCCTAAACCATTGGAGTGCTTTCCCTCTGAATGATGTTGCTAGCATCCTTAAAGCAACGTTTTCTTGAGTTATGTGATGCATCGAACACAGATTGGAAATATCCTTAATGTGTTAACCTAGTGTGCTCTGATCTTCACCTGAAAAATATGGCACACTTTTAAGAGCAGCCATGGGAATGTCATCATGTTGAGCCAATTGCAGTGGGTTGCCTCCATTAAAGGTGAAAAAAACTTGATTGGTTGGAACAACCATATTTGGCACCAAGTTTCGCTACCTTATAGGACTTGAAACTCTCACTGCAGGTGGAGTTGAAGTTGTCTTTATTGATGAAACAACAACTTTCTTTATTGGTTTGCCTCTCCTTCAAGGTGGTGAAAGTTGCAAATAATCAAATGGGACAGAGTTTCCCCTTGTCTAAATCTTTTTCATATGTTGCTACAACACTGGTATGTTGTTAAATTCCACATTCAAAGTCGCCAAATATGCTTATGTCACCTCCTAAAGGCTGAGAAATTGTTGGTTTCATATCAAAACCAATAAACAAATGCATTTTTCTAATCTAAACTAATTATAAGAGTCCCACCAAGCATGCCAAAACTGTTAGTGATCCAAATCTGCACCCTTAATTCCAAGCTATGAAAGAACTTAGCAGTTTTGGATGTAACATGGGACTACTTTCAGGTTGTGGGTGTCCTATTTGAAAGCAAACCTCTAGATTATGGGTTGGCTCCCCTTTTGATGCCACCTAACTAATGATTTTTGAGGAAAAGGGTAAGAGATGCATAAAACATGGACATTAACTAAAACTGCCTAAGGTGATACACCAAAACCAACTAATACCTAATAACAGCCTATTACATTCAAAACAATGTCATAAAATCTTGTTTACACAACTCATTTTCACATAAGTAATTTATAAGGAGGTTTCTAAACAAGACTCTTAGAAGGAAAACAAAAGTATCACAACTAATAGCATTGCTAACTAACACAACTTATAACTTGTAACAATGCATTTTCTGCTAAATAGATGCCTAAACATGAGACAAGTTTGTAAGGAAAGATAAATTTCACAAAACAATCTGATCAATCACTAACATACTATAAAACATTAAATGAGAAGGTAAAATGCTCTATTTTATTGATTCAAAGTACTCACTGTATCACAAGTCCATCTAAGTTACAATACTGCTCTTGCTGAAAGAACCCATAATACCAAGCTATCACTCTACTGGAAACAAAGAACTAACTTCAAAATGCAAAGATGAAATTACTTAAGCAAAAAACCCACCAAATCCCCTCACAAATTTCCATCTAGAAGGTTCTGGTCAGATGTAGCACTGAGGCCAAAAAATAACCTTCTAAAATCACTCCAAAAAGTCCTCTAAATGGTCCAAGGTCAAGCCAAGACCATAGTCACACAAAAAATGTGACAAAACTACTTCCAAAATAGCACATTTCTCTCCAAAATGAACAAAGGCACAATTCACACACTCTCCTCATGTTTGCAAGTCATAATTTTCTCTCCCACAACCTTGACCCATGTAGCATGTGTGTTTTGAAAACACAAGACTCTAATTTGCATTAAAACAATAATAATCTACTTAAGTGATTTGTAATCCATCACTTAAACAAATTACTTTACATTTTAATGACCAATGCAAAAGGTCTCACCACTATCCTTGGATTAAATTTACATTTGCATATGAATAACATTAAAGTGATTTGCAAATCAATTAAATGATATTTTTACACTTTGAAATAAAATGCAAAATATAATGCTATATCAAAATGCTTCCAAAAGCATTAAACAAAATTAAATCCTTCCAAGGCACTTGATCATTTCCATTTACCTTCCTTTTACACCTTAAGGCCAAAATACATGACTAGGACTTAGTCAACCTCCTTGATTTTCAAAGGAAAATGAAAGGCCCAATAATTCGGCCTATGTAAGCTTAGGGGACTCCACAAACCTTGGAAGGCATAACTTAAAGTCTTCAAGACACCATATGATTAAATGTCACATGCATATGATTTGGGACTTGGCACATTTCACATGTTTCTTCATGGAGGACTTAGCAATTTTGAATGACAATAGAAAAACATAAGGAAAAAGCCTAAGCTATGGCACTTACCATTCGACCCCCATAACACATTTTAATGTGTTTCATTTTTTAAAAAGAATGGGAAAAAATCCCATCGGTCATGTAATATAGGGTTCAAAACCTAACAAAAGAAAGGGAAAAATCCAAAAGCACTTCATTTTTTGCATCAAGCTTCTGGAAGAAGCTTTTGCTGCCATGAGGGTTTGAAGAGATCACTACAAACATGATGTCGACTAGTTTTTCTTGGCATTTTCTGATAAAAACACATAAAATAATAGGTAACCTATGGTTTTTTGAACAAAAATCTATGTTTTTTTCCATTTTGTGAAGGCCATTTTGAGTTTAGCAGCTTTGGCTATAACAAATTCTGACCATTCTTGTTTCATTTCTCTTTTCTTTTGTTATTTCTCCTTCACATAGCTGCCATTGTTGAAGTTCTGAAGCTTAAAGGAAGCTTTATGTAGAAAGAAAAAGCTTGTATATTGCAAAAAAAATGAGCAAAATGCTCAGGTAAGCCTCCATTCGAGACATGCCTCTCTTATTTTTGAGAAAAAAAGCTCATTTCGAGCCTCCAATATGGAAATAAAGCAACAATTGTTTCTATTCTTCTGCATTTGAAGTTAAATGAAGAAACCCCAATCTATTCATTGTTGTTTCTGTGAAGAAAACTTGATCATTCAGGTTGCAGCCAAGAGGATAGAGTAGGGTTTTTTCTTGCTTGTCATTTTTGTATTTTTGTATAATGATTCCATGAAAGACTTGCCTTTATCTCTATATTTGCAAATTTTTACTTAACCCCAAGTGGGTTTCTTGACTCTTAGAAGAAAACCTTCCTTTTGGCCACAACTATGGAAAGAAATGATAATGGTTCTTGTATGCTTTTGTTTTCCTTCAAACTCCCTGATAGCTTCGAAAATACTTATGTGTTTTCAATTTCTTTCACAAACACGACGTGGGTTTTCTGGTTTTTGGCAAAAAATCACCTTTTGAAGAAGAGAAAACCCTCTAGGCTGCAACCATGAAGGATGAACTAGTTTTCCCTGGTATTTCTTCTACTCCTTTCAGAAAGACAACTTCAATCCACTCTTTTCAAAAATTATGTGTTTCATCACTTTTTTTAAAATAAACCCAGCTGGATTTTTTATGCTTTTGTAAAAAAAAAAATTGTTCTTTCTGTAGAACACCACATTATTTCCTTCAACATTACTGTATGTGCAAATTCCACACAAACCCCAAGTGGATTTTTGCAATTTGTGAAAAAAATGACCTTTGGTCATGGCTGTAGAGAAAATCTAGTTTTTTTTATATGTTTTCTGCATTTTCAATTCAAACCCAGATGGGTTCCTTAATTTATGAAAGAAAACTCAAAATTTGGCCATGGCTTGAAGAGAAATACCTGATTTTAAAATGGCATTTTCCAATTTTGCTTCTAGATTTCTAGTTTGATTGCTCTACTATTTAGATTCATCTGTCAATATGTTGTTCAAGGAGTTTCATTGCAATTTCAAATCTATTTGCTTCTTGTTGATGAGTCATCACATAATTTTCCAGGGTTTCAATTTCCTATAGGAGCTCCTTCATTTAAACTCTTGAATTTGTAGATTCCTTAAGAAACCCAGATGGGTTTTGTGTTTGTAGAAGGAAAAATTGACCTTTATGGATTTCGCATTCCATCAGAAACCCCATTGCACATTATGATTATCTTTTATTAGGAAAGATACAAGGACAACCACTCCTTTCTACATTTTGTTTGAATGCATTTTCCTTGGCTTTCAAAATATCATCATAACCACAACACAATTATTTCCATGACTCTTGACTACCATCTCCAATATGCTTCCACATTGAAGATTAATAAAGAATACTAGGAGATTCTCTATGTGATTAGGAACTTCAATTGTTTTCTGCAAGATCACTGGCTATCACATTGTCACATTTATTACTTATGCTTACACTTTCCTTTCTTGAGTGATTATCCATTGCTATACTTTGCAAGCACTAAAATGACCATCTAATGGAAGCTCTAATCTTGATATCTTAGGATGGAAAAAATTTCATAGTATGACTTCTTGAAATAAATGTTTGTCATTTGTTCATAGTGATGAATACTTATCTCGAAGAGATCAAATGGCTTCCTGTATTTTGTCACTATCTTCAAGACTGTCATTATCTTTGTGCATTTAGAATGTATGCATGGTTGTAGCATAGTTGGCTTCCCTCACTACACTTACTTTGAATTTGTTTATTCTAAAAACAACTCTATTATTGCACTCAAATGCACTTTCCAAAATGGATTGAGGTCTTTATTGTATTGTCTGGGACAAACTTGACAACCTCAATATGTTTGTGATCCTCTAATTTTTGTTTCTTGTAGCATTCATTCGGAACTAAATATTAAAGAAAAATGCAAGGCATGATAGATTGCATTACTGTGTTACGCTCAATGCATCCTTTGTTGGACCAAATGACTAAATTCATTTGTTGATTTTTTCCTAATCATGCTTCCTTGGTCTTTAAATGAAACATTTAGACTTTATGCTAAAAAAAAAAACAGCCTATTGACCTTTTGAAAGCAACAGACATATGAAAGAATGATACTCATTTCATATGCAAAATAAAATGCATGTTGTACCTTATCTCCCACTGCTTGATTTCTTTTATGCAGTCTCCATTTTGATGTGAATGGCTGATCAGTCCAAATGCTTTTAAATTTTCATGTGTTGGCCTCATTTATAAAGCACATCTTATTTACATAGCCCCTTTTTGATCATGCTTAAGGGCTACTCCATTGAGGGAAATGTTGTTTGAAATGCATTGATATCATGATGTCATTTTCTTTCATGTTGTTCATTGCATTTTGAAATACATTTCTTTTTTGGACCTTGCTATCCTGTAGCATGATTGTATATGTTTCATGCCTCCAATGATCATTGATTTGGTTTATATTTGGTTCAATGTGAGCAGTGTATACTTCCTTTGGCTCATGTAGATTTGTTGTGTCTTTCACCATCTTCTTTTCTTCACTTTTCCATTAACTCTTGGCACACAAAGTTTTTATTTCTCATTGATTCTTGTTGTCCCTTTAATTTAGGTCGTTGTTGTTGTCCCACTATGAAATGTAGCATATATTCTCCCTTCTTTGACTGCCTCAATCTTCATGGTTTTCACAACAATTTCTTGCTACTCCACATGTTTGTAACTTAGTTTCCACAATATTTCAACCCTTTTAATCATGTGCAACAAATACACACTGTCTCCTCACTTTAATTCTAGTGGGCAGACACATGTCACCTATGTTGGTGACCTAAAATCTCACCATCCTATGTGATGGGTGGTTGTCCAATAGGGTTAAGGTGAGAGGGACTTGACAACACCTTGGACATTTACCCCACATGTTGTACTTAGCTAAATCAGAACAGTAACAAGACTTGTACTAAAACTGCACAAGTAACAAACAGTTAGATAAACAAAGCATATCATAGGTGTGTTTGATCACTCCTTTCTTGTTTTCAATGACATTTATGGTATGTTGCTATTTTAATGCTTGTAGACATTTGATCACACATTTACGAATGTTTTGCATATAATTTTGATTAGGGATCTTTCATTTCTCTAACAACACTATTTTAATCCAATGCAAGAAACCTAGGAGCAACGAGGAGGGTGTCAAATGGAAGTGGAGCAGCAGAGCAAGATCGAGATGATGCGAGGCCAAGTCAACGGGATTCGTCATTCCACCAGGCAATGATGGGTCCCTTTTCATTTTATATGCAATTTAATTTTGTTATCCATATGCGTATGATTTCTTCTTTACTAGCATTAGGATAGGTAGTCCCTTGGCTTGTGAGGGACATTTATACTCTCATGATTATCAATAAAGATTACATTTGCAATACAAATGGTTCTCTTTCTCATTTTTCTATAGTTGCAACATTGGAATAAAATGCAATATGTTCTTAACAATCATTTTCATGCATATTGATGAACTTAGCAGAATATAATGTATCTTTTAATGTCCAAACGAAAACATAAAAAGAATAAACACTAAGTTACCTGATTTTAGCTGAAAGCTAAAAATCAGGTAACAACTACATCATTTGGTTGCACACTAGGAGGGATAACAACTTGTTGCAAAGAATTTTAAAGCATGCTATGATAATTAGGCATTGCTTGAATGAGATCCCATAAAGAAATCTTAGTAGGAGTGTTTCTAAGTTGTTCCACAAGATCATACTCCTTTCCATTGTGCAAAGGAAAATGAGGAGCACTAGGAAATATAGGTTGAGGTCATAATAATGAAGTAGGTATGGTTTATGGTTTCCTATTGTTCCTTGTGTTATGTAATGCCCAATTTGGTTGAAGGGAAAAATGCCACCATTTTTTTTAATCATTACATATAGACACTATAGATTTAGCAAGCTATATACTTCAGGTGGCATCACACATGCATATCACCATCGACTCATTGCCCAAGTACGAGGAGTGGGGAAGTCACCAGAAGAAATGACATGAATACATGTCACCTTCACTTAACTAGAAAGAAAATCCCTAATATTCTAACATTACACTTTAGTTTACTACCAATTGACTAGCATTGAATTAAATGATGTCTTTATGATTAATAGGGTTGGTCAAGTCAATCAAACAACGTGTTAATAGATTAATCTACAAGGGGAGAATATAGTAACTTAGCCATTTGAACCTTTAACACCATTGATATATCTAATATTTTATTAATATATTGACTTGCCTTGAACTCCTTTTGCAAAGTTACATCTCGACCCTACATACCATTTTAATTGAAGTGTGTAATACAAGAGCGAATAGATTAATGGAAATTACTTTAAATCATTAATCCCATTGTCAGAGCATACCCCAATTGGATAGTAAGGTTTTGCGTCCTATGTTGTTTCCCGAACATATACATCAACAATCACACATTTATTTGCTTTTTTTCTTTTAAATTTCTAACTTTATGCCATTAAAATCAATGTATAATTATATGCAAATATTATGTACTTGTATACATATTAATTTATTTGATCTTTTATTCTAAAAAAATATATATTTATAAAAACATAAGTACCTCATTTATTACAATAAATATTATAATATAACTATTAATATATATAAATAATCTAGATTCCTTATTTTAGTTATTATTCACTGCCTTTATAAGGCGGGGAACTAATGTTATCGCCTCAATCTTGCATATTAAAATTGTGCTTTGGGAATGGTGTCAGAAAAATAAAGATATGGTTTTGGTGATGTTTTGGGGAATATTTAGAAAAAGCGATTTTTTTTTTCTTGCAATTTTGTGATTGGCGGGTGTAATTTTCCTCGTAGTTTTTGCATTTTCTAATTTTTTTAATAATAGTAATTATTGTAAAGAGCTTTGCTACTAGAAATATTTCATGAGTTTGTTTGTATAGTCGTGTCTTGTGATGGAATCTTCCTGGGGATGTGTGGCATCTTGAGCGGTACATTTGCATTTACTATGTGTCCTCTCATTTATTGTGAGTAGACTAAAGTGTAGCCATCATTAGTGGGTCATGGTGTGAAGGTTTAAGTCTGGCGACCAAACTGTTATTTGTGTTGTTTTTTCATTTGCTTAAGTTGTTTGATGAGGCTGAAGTTTTTGTCTGTTGGGAGGGTTTTCATCTACGGTGTTGGAAGTGAGAATGGTGGCATTTGTAAGTTACTCTATCTTTTACGCTTCCATTTTTTTGTTTGTTTGTTGCTTTGCTCAGATTGTTCGATGAGGGTGAAATCAATTCCTTTTGAGAGGGTCTATGTCTACAATTTTGGTATTGAAAAATAAAGCATTTGTAAGTTCCTACATCTTTTACAATGTCATTTTATAGTTTTTTGCATCTCTGCATTTTATGGTTAATTTCTAGTGTGTGCACTCATGCATTGCAATTGCACTTGAATTTATTAAATGAAAGTGAAAATTAGGTGTAAATAAATGGAAAATGTTTGGGTATAAAATCATTAAATCCATGTCTGTTGAAATGGTTTATATCTGTTGTATGGGGTGCAAAAAATGAAGCCTTTGCAAGCTTGTATGCCTTTTACAATGTCGTTTAATAGTGGTTTACATATTTGCATTTTATGGGTCAATGTATATTATTTGTTGTTGTTTGTATTTTGTGTGTTTATTTCTATTCTACACTATTATTTATGGGTTTGTGTTTGTTGCTGAGTTAAATAGTTAGTTGCATTTCAATTTATCCAATTAAGATGAGAATAGTTCATATTTTAAATATTTTTTTGGTTTTGAAGTTCTAATTCTGTTGAGGAAAGCATTATTTGTGTTGTTTTTCCATTTGCTTAGGTTGTGTTTGTGAGTGTAAATATGGGTTAGTATTTCTTGTTTGGTACCTTGCAATCGTGGGCTGCTTTTATGGGTTGTTGTATGTTATCAAGTTAAATACTTAACACCGTAATTCATTAATGTGGATTTCTCTGCTACCCATGATTAAGAATGGAAGTAGCTAGTTGTAGCTCAATCTATTGGGTGAAAATTAGAATTTTCCGTATTTGAAGTATTTCTTGGGCTTCAAGTTTAAATTATGTCGAGCAAAGTGTTATTTGCGTTGTTTTCTCATTTGCTGAGGTTGTTTGTCTAAGTGTATTTATGGGTTAGTCTTTCTTGTTGAGTGAAGGACTTAGCATGATAGTGTGCTTTTCATGATTAAGAATGAAAGTAGTATTTCCCTAGCATGCATGCACAACAATTCCACTGGCATTTATTTGACGAAAATGAAAATTAGGTCCAAGTAATTGGAAAATTTTTGGGTGTAAAATGGTTAAGCTTGCATCTGTTTAGAGTACACATTTGTATTTTATGGGTTAATGTCTATCATATGTTGTTTGCATTTTTTGGACACACGCATTGCATTGCAACTTTGCTTGAATATATTAAATAGAAATGAGAGTTAGGTCTAAGCAATTGGAATATATTTGGGTATAAAATCATTAAATCTATGTATGTTGAAATGAGGCATTCGTAAAATGGTATGTCTTTTACAGTGTCGTTTTATAGTGCTTTACACGTTTGCATTTTATGGGTTAATGTGTATTGTTTGTTGTTTGCATTTTGTGTGTTAATGTCTATTCCTCGCTATCATTGGTTGCTTGTATGGTTAGTGTCTGTTGTTGAGTTAAATACTTAACACCCTAATTCATTAATGTAGACTTATGTGCTAGTCATGATTTAATTTTTTCAAGAGGCACAAATTTCACCGTCATCAATCAATCTGTCAAAAAAGGTTGCATTTGTAAATTCTTCTACCTTTTATAGTAGATGTGGATTTGATGCTCATCAAAATATCTGTCAAGAAAGAATGTGTTTGAAAGTTTCCATTTCAAGTGCGAAATTTGTGTAGAGCATGGCTAGGGTGGTTAAGGTTGTAGCAGGAGTCATGGCAATTCTTGTGTGCAACTTGTTTATTTTGTATTGTGTATTACTTTAGTTGATGTGAATTGTCTGTACATGAAATAGTGATAGATATTAGAATATGTCTATCTGTACATGATATAATTGATATGTGATTGATGTTTCAAACGATGCATGTCATGAATATTTTGTACAGATAAGACATCTTCTAATGGTGTCTATTTGGAACTGTTAAAATGATGTTTATGTTTTTTCCCACAAATGCCTAGTCATTGGCATATGGTGTGTTTGTTGGCTTGTTATATTTTGCAGTTGCAATTTATATTTCAGAGCAATGCAGTGTAAAAAAGAAATTTTATTGTAATGATCTCTTGCTATGCATGTGTCATTGGTGCAATTTTTTGTTGTGGGCATGCAGTGTTTCCAACAGTGGGTCACATGTGTGCATATGGTAATATTTTCAATTTAAATTGGAAAATTTTGAATTGTGCATGTAGATGTATATGTTTATGCATATATATATGTATATGTATATATATATATATATATATATATATATATGTGTGTGTGTGTGTGTGTGTGTGTGTGTGTGTGTGTGTGTATGTGTATATATGTGTGTGTTGTGTATTTTGCATTTTGCATTTACTAGGATTTGTTTTTCCATTTATTCTAAATAGATTCAAGTGCAGTTGCTATTAATGCATATTGGTGTCGAGTCCTAGGGCTGCAAGGCAAAATATTGTTCATATTGTTTGCTGCATGCATATATGTATGGACGTATATACATATAGCTGCAATTAGCTACATATATATGTTAGCATATTTATATATATGCATGTGTAGATATGTATATATAAAAGTATGTATACATACATTTATATATGTGTCTGTATGTATGTGCATATGCATATATATAACTCTACACACATACAGTTACATATGTGTATACGAATGTATATACAAATATATATTTTTTCATTTTTCCCCTGTGGATGTTTATACATATTCATGTGTGTATGTATATATATATATGTATGTATGTATGTATGTACTTAAACATATGCATATGTTCTTACATATATGTATGTCTTGATATATGCTCATATGTATACATGTATGCATATATGTATGTGTATGTAGATGTGTATATGTATGTACACCTTCTTCTACATATAATCAAGTGTGTATATACATATATATGTCTATGTATATATATATATGTATGTGTATCTATATGTGTAGTTATTGAAACAAAAAGACTAATGTCCATTTTAGAGGCATTACACAGTGTGTTTTCTAGTGTTGGTCTTGCGAGGATCTATGCCAATTGTTTATTATTTTTCATCAACACTCTGCTATACAACTTGAAATATTGTTGCAACAATGTGAGGAGGTATGGATTGAACCAATTTATGTATTTACAAAAAACCATGGGAATAGATGCATAAGAAACAATACATAGACAGCTAAATATATCAATCAAATATCTAGCTATTATTTTGATTATATGGTTGATAAACATCATACATTGCCTATTAGGTAAATTGCAATGCCATTTCTTTTAAAGACTGTAAATAGTTGCAGTTAATGCATTATAGTATATGTTTGTGATGCTCTTTTTGGAGCAATTTTGAAGCTAACCATAGATAAACAAACTCAAAATGCACATGGATTTGGAGCTATCACAACATGTGTTGTTGAGGAAGTAGACATAGGCATTGAAAAGTTGAACTAGGATGTGAGTAAGGTTTTAAATATTATGTCTTATATATTCATTTTGGAATGTTCCTTGGATCGTGTGAGGTATAGGGATTGAAATTAAATCCACAATAGATAATGCAATGTCTTTTTCCATTTTCACTCATGTAGTCTTCTTATGTTGTTTACAAGATTACGGTTATGGTGTTGCAAAGCTATAGGCTATCTAACAAGACTTTACAGCTTGTTCAAATGTGCCGATGTGGTATTAGATCACACTCCACATTTATATTCAGTTTATAATTCATGATCTAAATAAGTTTCTTTTTTATTATGTGTTATGCATGTGTCCTTTTTAGATCTTTCCTAATGCAGTTTATATGGTCTGTGTCAATTGCAGTAGTCATTCTTTCAAGTGTAATTTTAATCTTGTTTGGATTTTGGAAATTTATTGTCAGGTGTTGCTGCTTAGGTAGTCATGGTTATGGAAATGTTGTTGTTTCTTCTTCAAATACTGGGAAATTGCTTCTCAAAAAGGTAGCTAGAATCATGAGCGTCAAAATCCTATTTACTCGAAGTGATTTTTGATGTTCCTAGCTACATTTGTTGACTACCTTGTAATAGTAAGCTATTGCTTCTAGTATTAAGGCACCTACCGATCTTAATAGAAAATAAAATATATGCAATCATGTATGAAAAATTCTAATTAGGCAAGGCAACTACTACTAACAATGCAACTTATCTTCTAGACATATTCACAGTGATTTCTTGATCATGTGCATATTTCCCATAGATGAAGGCATGGCCAAATCATTACGTATATCTTGAACAGGTGGACATGTTTCAATAACTATGAATACTTCATTTATGTACAATTAACTTGAATTGAATGGAGACTTTGAAAAAAACCAGGTGGGACTATGTTTTGGTAGAATAACTCCATGAAACATAGGATAAATTTAAGTGTCATTTTTGTTTTCCCCATTTTTTTGTTGTTTGTTACTGTTGATTATTTACATGGCTTAATATTTCTAATAAAATCCCTCAATTCATACAAACACACTACTATATTTCCAATAGGATAAATTATCATTCTCATCTAATTGATTGAACTGTAGCTGACATCAAACCTGAGCAAATGAACAAATAATGCAAATACCAATTTTCTCGACAGACTTAAAACTTCATGCCATAACACACTAATGATGGCTACACTTCATCCTGCTCACAATAAATGAGAAGATGCAAATAGTAAATAAAAATTTACTACTTAAGATGTCATGCATCCCCAGCAAGAGTCCATGCCAAGACAGGACTATATCAACAAACTCATGAGATATTTCCTAGCAAATGCAAATGTACGGCTCAAGACACCACACATCCCTAGCAAGATTCTATGGAAAGACACGACTATACAAAAAAACTCATGAAATATTTCTAGCAGAAAAGCTCACTACAATAATTATTATTATTCAAAAAGTTTAGAATTTTCCAAAACCGCGAGGAAAATTACAGCCACCAATCACAAATTTTCAAAAAACAAAAGAAAAATTGCTTTTTCTAAATATTCCCCACAACATCACATAAACTATAGCTTTATTTTTCTAGTGCCATTCCCAAAGCAAAATTTTAATATACATGCAGATTGAAGAGAAACATATTTTACTCCCATTAAACAATCTAGGCAAATGATTGGACAAAGCAAAAAAGACAATGTAAAAGATATATGAGATTACAAATATTTGCTTTTTTGATAGGTTTTATTGTGAAGGAATAATTTTTCAAGATGATTAGGAAATGCAAGTAATTATTTTCTCAACAGTCTTAAAACCTGGTGGAGGGAATGATTAATGTCAGCTGCAACTCAACAATAGAGTCTAGGCAATGAAAACAGTTAAGTATAGTGAAGAATAGGCATTAACACACAAAATGCAGACAACATCAAACAATACACATTAAGCCATAGAATGGAAGGATGCAAAAAAGTTATAGAGCAATGTTGTAAAATACATGCAAACTTAGTAGACCCAGAACCCAACACCATTATGCATTAATAGCAACTACAATTGAATCTATTTAGAATAAATGAAAAAATAGATCCTAGTAAATGCAAAATGTAGAGCACACACATATATACAGACACACACACATATATATATATATGCACAAACATATATATCCATATGCACACACACACATATATATACACACATATGAATATATATGTATATATATACCTATATATATGCTTGCACATATGTATGTCTTTTTGTGTACATATGTACACACATACATACATATAAAAAAATACATATATGTATGCATGCATATATATATAGATAAGATCCTTTTTCCTTGACATGCATAAAATTGAACATCATAATCCATTAATGAGAATTTCACTTGAACCTATTTACCACAAATCAACATCTTCTAATTTAAATTGAAAATGTGACCAAAGCCAAAAACAAGCGATTTGTAAGTACTCTTCTTTTGCATTGTTTTTTTGTTTGCTCAGGGAAACTGATCAATATCAAAACTGTGTCTCCTAGGAGGGGTTATTTGTACCATGTTCAAAACAAGAAACAAGTCATTTGTAATTTTTAACATCATTTACACTATTTTTCTCTAGTTTTTCCCTTCTCTTCCCTCTTTGACTGCCTTTACAAGTCATTGTCTCTTCTTCAGTTGCAGACTTAACACCACAATTCATCAATGTTTGCTTCTTTGTTTTCAACAATTAACAATGCATCTGATGGACTCAATCACACTCCCCATCAATGAATTTAGGCATCAAGCTCTTGTCTTTGCTAGCCCTTCATAAGCACTCAAAAGGACATTTGTAACAATTTATTCTTTTTGGCTTTTTTCTATATTAAACAATTTCTCTTTCTAATATTTACATGTTTTATGCTTTCAATTATTACTTGTGTAACCTAATTGTTACTTTTAATCTCTCTATGCAATTACCTATATCATTTCTACATACACCAAGTTGACTAATTCTATGTACATAAAACTATTTAGATTCCCATAAATTATACATTACATTATTCATTGTAATCTATTAGATATCATATTTCTCATACACGCTACTTAGTCGACCATATTTATCCTGGGTTTGATAGAAACGCTTTATTAATACAAGTGTTCATACAAAGTTCCTTTGACTTCATTTTCATTTTGGCCAGTGGTATTTTCCTCCTACTTTTCTCATTCTCTTGATTTGTTTTAATAATTATTATTATTATTCTAGCGAGCTTTGCCATTGGAAATACTTGATGAACTTGTTGATATACTCGTGTCTTGGCATGCGTTCTTCTTTATGAAGACTTCACATGATAATTTAGTGTTCATGATCAAGAATGGAAGTAATATTTCCCTCACACGCATGCATTGCAACTGCACTTGAATTTATTAAATGAAAATGAAAATTATGTCTAAGTATGTCTATATATATATGTCTTCATATATGCTCATATGTATACATGTATGCATATATGTATGTACACTTGTTTCTGCATATAATCAGGTGTGTATATACATATATATGTCTATGTATATATATGTATGTGTATCTATATATATATATATATATATAATTTAGATCTATTTTGTTTTCATGAAAGAGTGATAGGCATTGAAGGATGTCTACCTATTCAAGATATGTCTGACTTGCCATGGATCTAAGCAAATAAAAAAAAATGCAAATAACACTTTGCTTGAAAAATTTAAAACTTCACACCATAAGCCACTAATGATGGCTACACTTTAGTCTACTGACAATAAATAAGAGCTCACAAATAGTAAATGCAAATGTACTACTTTATAAAATACAAACGTGTGTAGAACTACAAAATGACACTATAAAAGACATACGGGCTTATAAACGCTTCAAAACTTTTTTCCAATACAATAGACATAGACTTTATCATTTTACACCCAAACACTTTCCAATTACCTAGACCTAATTTTCATTTTCCTGAAATAAATCCAAGTGCAGTTGCAGTCTATGCCTAACTGTGACAGGCTTATGCTTTTCCAATGTTTTTTACTATATATGTGTTTTCAATGCACATTTTTCTATGGGTAGCTAGCATTGTTCATAGTATTTGACATGCTTGGTCTACAACTGGTGCTAGTATTGAGCATTGGAAATTGGAATGCATAGTTATACAAAAAAAATTATTTATTATTAAGGTTGATAGGTCCTTTGTTTTTCTCAAGTGGCAACTATGACTCAGACCATTTGATGCATGTGTGAGAGCATAGGATATCGATTTTCTAACATGCTATGGCATAAATTTGTAAGTTTTAGTTACTTTTTTTATCCCTAGTTTATATATTTACGTCCTACTCTTCTTGCAAGAAAATTATTCTGTTTAAATTTGGAAGGTCTACTAAATTGCAATTATATTCATATGCGAATTCTACCTTCAATATCGATTCTTTTCCATGACATAACTCCTACTAATGGCCACTATGATCCTATCTTCTCACGACTAAACACATACTATCACATTGAAAATGTCTAGCCACATTTACAAATCACAAACTACAATGTCGAAAACATTTAGAAATATATATGTATATATATATAGATAAGATCCTTTTTCCTTGACATGCATAAAACTGAACATCATAATCCATTAATGATAATTTCACTTGAACCTACTTACCACAAATCAATATCTGCGAATTTAAATTGAAAATGTGACCAAAGCCAAAAACAAGCGATTTGTAAGTGTTCTTCTTTTGCATTATTTTTTCATTTGCTCAGGGAAACTGATCAATATCAAAACTATGTCTCCTAGGAGGGGTTATTTGTCATGGAACAATGATATTTTTCCAAGTTGATGACCATATTTTTGAATAAATATTTCATTTATATCTGCAGTTATACATATCAGTACTTGGTTGTCTATTTGGAATTGTTTGTAACGAGCCTTGTTCTGTTTCAAGAATGAAATGTGATAAAGAAGAAACACTTCGTAGGATCATGTTCGTGGTAAGGAAGAAGAGAGCCTAGAAACAAGCTAGCTTCATAGAACTGCAAAACTCTATGTAGGAACATTGCACTACTGATGAGTGGCTCATCTATCTGTTTATGATATTTTATAAGTAGAAGTATTGCTTGTTGTTATAAGGGCTAATGGGGAAAGTGGGTACAGTGAATGAAATATGCTATGTAACCCATAAGCATGGAACAGTTGAAGCAAAGAAGTAGGTGGCTAATGCAATAAACGAGAATTATCACTAGAAAAACAAGAGTAAACACAAATAGAACCCAACACTCGCATACTGGTGAGTTGTTCGCCGATGTATTTATGATAGATTTTTGCAAACATCCAAAGTTGTAAATTTTATGAATCTTATTATTTTTTGCATTTTATGCATACTGCTTTAGTATGCATTCACAACTTCCTTACCCACATTTTCCTCCACAAATATTTTGGCACAATTTTCCTCCACAGTCAACAAGACCTTTCTTAAATTTTGGAGGCATACAATGCATTAACTATGTATTCATTGCTTGAGTAGCCACCAGCCTATCAACAAAGCTCACAAAATTTGTATTTAACATCTAAATGTTTGCAAAAATTTATCACATTGGCCTTTTTTTTTGCAAATTTTATCATGTGCTTTTTTGTTTCATTTTTATGAATAACATATTATATGTCATGGACTATGCTCATTTGTCTAATTTGTCCCTGTGACAAAAACCATTGCTCACAATTAGAGTAAGAGGAAAAGATCTATATGATTGCAAATATTCTTGGTTGTTGAACAAGAAACTGGAAGGTCCGATTTTAATATCATTCTTATCCTTTCTTTCCAATAAATTTTAAGTCTTCCAATGTGTCTAAAAATTATGCCTTGGAAGAGTTGTGAACAATAAAGGAGAACCCTGGTTCAAGAGTCTGATAATTCATAAACATGAAACTATTTTTTTCCCACAAGCAAGTTAGTTTTGTAATCAGAGTTATGCATAATTAGAAGCATGTGATATGCAATCCATATGCAATGTTTCACTTTGTACACCGATCAGATTATATAATTTAACTATATTTTCTTGTATTTGTTTTGCTATTCACTGAAGTCACCTTAATATTCATTTGCTTGTAAGCAAATTAGAAAAATAGAAGTACATGATAAATTTTAAAAAATATCTCTAATGCATCGTAAAGCAATGAATGCATAGTTAATGCATAAAATAGTATGTCAATACTGGCATAGTTGTTGGATTTTCCTTTGATATGGTCAACTAGTGAGATAAATTCAATAATCTAAATATATGCAATTTTATTTCTATAGTGAGTTTTGTTTGACCAATTCTCCCAGTAAAGCAATGATTTTTTAGCTTGCATTTGTAATCTATTACTAAATAGGTTTTTAGCCCTTACAATAAAGTTTTTATTAACTAGTTGACCTTTTTTCATTAGTTTTGTTGATTTATGTTAGAAACCAAGGAAAAATGTTCTCGTTCTTCTCTACTCCTGCAACTAGAGGTTTTGCTTGCTCTTACAAGTCCTGATGGTGAAAATGTGTACAGTATCTGACATATACTATGCAACCAATAAACATGGAACAGTTGAAGACAAGGAGTAGGTTAAACACAAATTGTAGTCTTTTTCCTTAGGCTAATGCATCCTACAATAGTAAATGCATTAACCAATTTCCTAAGCAAAGCAATGCCTTTTTAGACTAAGGTTACAATGCTAGATATGTGTAAACAGGAAGGATTTCTCCTAACAACATTCACTTGAAAAAAAATTGTCCCTTGTTTGATGCAATTATTTGTTATGACTCGATGAGCTTTCTAGTCTCTTATTAAATAAGCTCTTAGCCTAGACAATAAACTTTCTATTAACTAGTGGAGCTTCTTCCCGATAGTTTTGTTGCTTATTTTTACAAACACAAAAAATTTCTCCCTAGTTTCCTAATCAGAATTTCAAACAAGAGTGAGTGCTTCTAATCCAAGCAGAGTGAAAAGGACTCTATCAGTTCAATTGTATTCATTCTACAAACTTAGCTAAGTCGCTGCCCTTGTCCTCAAACTAGTACTTTTGTCCTCCTTCAATTACAAGTATTGCTTCTTGTTATAACGCCTTCATATTTTCCAAAATTTTATCATGGCTTTCTATTTTACAAATTTTCTTGAAACAAATTCAAAATCACAGTCACTCTAGGGAATAGGTAATATACAATCTGATTAATGTACTAAGCGAAACATTGCATATGAATCACATATCACATGGTTGCAATTGTGTACAACTATGACTACAACATTATTGAAATCAAATTATTGCAAAGGTCATTTGCTTATCAGCATAAATTAGACAAATTCAAACTATTGGCATAAATTTTATAGACATTCAAAGAATCAAACTTCATTGGAAAGAAAAGAGATAAATCATCTGGAATTATGACATCGCAGTCTCTTCTTCAAAAATCAAGTATATTTGCACATGAAAAGTTATTATCAATGTTATATTAGATGTATAAATAGCTGAAATTGGGCTACAACATCATCAAAATGTCATCATTACATAGAAACATGTAGTATCAAGCAAAAAACATTGCATTGCAAGGTGAAAACATTGATTAAGAAAGATTAACCAGGCCATCCTAAGAATGACGAGTTGTGATATATTCTCTTATAATAATTTTATAATTATTTTATTTGGTCATATTATTTTCAAGGTTTTGCATTTTTTAAATCTAACATGGTCATTCGCTGCCACTAAAGTAAAGGTGTGAAGTTGATATGCTCTAATGTGGCTTTGCACTACATGCACAATAAATAGCACATGACCATGATATGCTCGAAGCAACTGTCCTTTTCTTGCAAGAAACGAAACATAGTTTGCTTGGCCACATTGACCTCATTGACAAAGCATACAATTTCTATACTGCAGCTCATATTCATGGGATACTAACATGCTCAAGAAAAACAGTTTTAGTGTGAGACTTTCAAATCTTTTCAACAAAATATCTACAACTGATAAGCATTGGCCTATTGCACATGCATATTACTATGTGCATCATAAAATTGTACGTGAGACGAAACACACCTATTCATGATCTTTTCAATTTTATACAAATTGTTATAATATCATTGCCAACTAATTTGAAATTCATTATTGTTGGAGACATGTTAGAATCAAGAAAAGCAAAGGCACTTCTCCTTGAATTGCGGTAGTGATTTTTTATATAATGTTGAGTAGTTGTAAGGGTAGCTTGACAAAAACCATGCTGAAGTGGCATCATATTTGATGATATAGAATTAAAGGAAAATTTTAAATAGGGGGCTTTTGAAGTAGGCTATTTTGGAAAAAATGAAGCGATCTAAAATTTCAGCATACGGTATTTAGAAACCATAGTTATATACATGTAGACAAATATAGTTAGATACATAGCTAGATGTTTATATATTCTTAAGACATTCATACATATATTCATATATATGCATACAAATGTACTTAGATACATATACAGTCATATATATGCATGTATAGATACATAGATACATAGATAGATCTTTACATGTTATAAAGAAAAGACATTGGTGGATTTCAAACATTTGTTGGTGTAGATTTAGACAATGCATATTTCAGTTTGTATGGCTTGATTGATTGTTATTATTTTTTTGTAAGTTTCATGTCTTAATTAGTCATGTTTAAGCCTATAGATGACAAACAATTTATGATCTTCACACATTTTAAGATATGGCCATTATCTATTCTTTGAAGTAGTTGGAAAAGCTAAAACTTCCATGGTTTTTTATTGCTATTGCAGCATGTATGATATGTAAAGATGTGTAAGAGGTATGATTTTGTTATGTAGGATAGGATGTCGATCATAACACCTTTATTTATATACTTGGATATGTAAAGAATATACAGATATATACAGAACAACAATCTTTTTTTGTATCTGGTTTTTATTTTTTATGGTTTGTTAAATTACACCAAGGAAATTTCATTTGAAACTTCCTTGCATGAACTAGAAATCGATGAAAATAACTATGCTCTAATGCATCGATCAACATTGCCATGCAAGACTATTATCATAGAAATGAACAAATAAATTAGTGATTAATTTGAACTTTACAATAGTGTCACCAAATTCTACTTTACCACCCCCTTTACCATTTTGAATTTTTTTCCCAAGCTTCTTTTTTTATGCAAGCAACGATTGAAAAAATTAGGCCCCAACAGATACAGTGTATTGAAAAGCTCTTTGAATTTATTCTAGAAAAGAGTTACTAAGAGTATAATGTGCCATTTTCAATTAAGCCTTTTGCATGAAATCCATATCTTTGATCAGCCACTCTGAAGAAAATTGCTTTTAGATAGCTTATGTCTACTCGTTCTTGATGAAGGCCACCAAACTCGAAATAGAAAATCAAAGATATGGAGTTTATGTAGAAGGGATAATTCAACACTACAAATTATACTCTCAAGAACTTTTTCCTTGAGTAGCTTCAAAGATCTTTTCAACACATTGTATCTAGCAAGACAAAAAATTTACAATCGTTGCTTCGGTAAAAATTTGAAGCTTTACTCGACACCTGGCAAAGTTATGGCTATGAGTGGGATCTAGAAGCTGGGGATGTTCTTCATGGATGAAATTGGAATTAAAATTCATAATGGGAAGGAGGGTGGTGAAGTAGAATCTAATGAAACTTCTACAAAGTTTAGATTAATGATTGATGCTTTTGCTCACTATTGGGATGGGAAAAATCTGAACAGTCTTCCTAGAGTAAACAATTTATTGTGATTTTGAAAGCATCTTGTATACAGTAGGTTTTCTATTGACATGGCCTTGTCCACACTGCTTTATTGCATGTGGGAGACATCAAGACACTATATCTCATGCAAATGTTGCAATGAAGAATGTTTAAAGTCTTAGAAAAATAACACACAAATATCTCATTCCACATATTTGCAGAGGCATTTGGAAAACACAAACTGATTCTCTTGGAAAATAGAGGATGGCCCAATCAATTGACAAACAATATGAAATAAGGAAAATACCTTATTCTATTTGTCTCGCGTACAATTTCACTCTTTATCTGTTGAATTAAAAATTTAGTTTTAGTCATTCTTCATATTGCAACGTGCAGATTCAAAATAGCAATTACAGAGCCATCAACCATAAAAGCAACAATTGTACATGTTGATTTGGTTGATATTCATGGTCAAATGATAATCACTGCAAATATCGACAACAAATTAATTGACATATTTCTACCATAGTTATCACCACATACAAGTGTTTGTCTCATGAACATTGTCATTAGAAAAAAAATAGAAAGAGGAGATGTTGATTATTCCCTTGTTTTGACTACTAGAAGCACTATTGAACCCATAGAGAAAGTCTGTCAAGAACACAGATTGATTCCTGACACAATCATTTTGTAACTCATCCAATCAAATGACAATTTCTCTATTGGATCAATAGGTGTTTTTGGTACTAGTCATTTGCAAGTGCCAATGCAATATGAGTTGCAAGTAAAAGATGGAGAGAGCCAAGATGATTTTGCCACTATAAGATGTTTTGAACAAATCATGACAACAACATAGGATTTGAGCACTTTGATTTTAGAATCTATTAAAGAGTTAAGGTAACTGAATTTAATCTGTGTTCAATATAACATGGTTTTTGTCTTCAAGGATGATGCATCTTTATTTATGTCTTATTTTTATTGATTGCTAATGGATAAAAAAGAATACATGTGTATTTTCCTAGACCTTTGTCGATGTTATTTTATAGCTTACATGCTCTTGAAATTCATTAATAGCTTATGATGTGAAGTCTCTAGTCTGTTCATAACAACATTGTTTGTGTCCCTTGTTCAAAGTAGGATCAGTGCATCTTAGGGCCCATTCATGCTCATTTTCTTTGCCTTGATTCTTACATTTTTTGTATCTACATTTGGTTTCGCTCCTACAATACTGTATTTCTCATGTGTTGTGTACTCAATTGTTCACCTTGTTTGTTGACACTAGAATTTTTTAATTATCATTTATTTCATTCATTGCACTTGCAATTGAGTAATAGCATTTACTGTGAACTCTTAAATTTGTCATGCCAAAATTATTTTTGTTCCCCCCAGCTGCTCAGATTAGGTTTGGCACAAAGAACGAGGCAAGTGTAAGTTACATTGTCAACTAAATTGTCATTTCCTTAGCTTGTGCACTCATTTCCTCATATTGTTTGAGGCTGATGGAATCTATTTCTGTTCATAGGATTTTATGTCTATGATATTGCAAGTGAACCATGAAGAAAATGTAAGTTACTACAGTTTTTTCAATGCCAAATATATTTGAATAAGGAAAATCCAAAAAAAGACCAAAATATCATAAGCGAATGAAGGGATTGCAAAAAAAGAGATGGATAATTTGACGATGGAAAAATCTGCCACTATTCAAATGCTCTATTTCTATGATAGTAGAGACCAAAACATAGACCTTTGTAAGTTCTTATATGTTTTACATTATCATTTTTTGCTATGTTGTTTCACTTGCTGACATTTTCTGACATAAGAAGAATCCATGTTTTTTGACAAGGCCTATGTGTATTGCTTTGGAAGAGAGGGTTGATGCATCTATAAGTTCATGTATGTTCAATGTTGTTGCTTTGCTCATGTATTTGTATTATTTATTTTTTCTATCGCGTCAAATTTCAATAACACAATATATATATACACCTTACTTTTCATTTCAATTGTTTATCCACTTTTCTTGATTCTTTCATGAAAGAGAAGTCTTAGGCATTGATCCAATTTATGCCAACTTTATGAACAGTGAGAGAAGTTTTTGCATTGTTTATTCGCTCCACCAGGGTCTTTCATGGGAATGGAAACTGTCTCTATGACTAGAACTTATCTATATCATACTAACAGCCAGCAACAAAACAACTGTAAGTAGGGATTAATTTCTACTGTTTGTGGTTTTCTGCACTCAGAAGTCTCTATCATTGCCTCATTGCAAACCTCGCCAGCTCTAGGCATAATTGATGGCTTATAGTGTTAAGTTGTAGCATATGGAGCAAAGGATGGTTTACATTGTTTATTCACTTGCTTTAACTATTTCAGACAACATAACCTATGTCTCTTGAGAAAACTTATGTCTTTCATATTCAAAGCAATGGACCAAGCATTTTTAAGTTACTATATCTATTACACTATTGTTTTCTACATTACTTATTCATATGCTTGCAATATTTAATGAAAGTAGAGTCTTTGTCTACTGCCAGGGTTTATGTCCATTGTACTTGAACCAAAAAACAAGTTGCATGTAAGTTCCTCTATCATTTAATACACTGTCATTTTATACTTTTTTTCATCTTTGCATTTTATGAGTTCTTACCTATCGTTTCTAGAAAAAAAAAATACTTTTCTCAATAGAATTAAAACTTCAAATCTAGGAAATATTTAAATTATGAACTATTCCCATCTTCATCAAATAAATTGAAATGCAACTAAGTATTTAACTCGACAACAGACACTAACCCATAAAGAATGGCAAATAATAGACATTTACATACAAACTGCAAACAACAACACATAGATATAATGACTTTATACCCAAATATTTTTCAATTACTTGGACCTAATTTTCATTGTTGTTTAATAAATTCAAGTGCAGTTGCAATGCATGACTGCATGCAGTAGAAATTAACCATAAAATGCAGAGATACAAAAAACTATAAAACGACACTATAAAAGATATAGGAACTTACAAACGCTTCATTTTTCAATTCCAAAATCACTGAATAAATTATCACGATAGTGTGCTTGTCATGATTAAGAATGGAAGTAATATTTCCTCGGCATGCATGCGCTGCAGCTGCACTTGAATTTATTTGACAAAAGTGAAAAAATAGGTCTAAGTAATTGGAAAATTTTTGGATATAAAATGATTAAGTCTATGTTTGTTGAAAGGGTCTATGTCTATTGTATTGGGAGCAAAAGACAAGGCATTTATAAGGCCGTATGTCTTTTACAGCACGTCGTTTTGTAGTTTTCTACACATTTTTCTTAAGCAGCAAATAAATAAAAAATTCAAAGTGTAAAACATAAAGTAACTTACAAATGCCATCTTTCTCGATTCCAACATCGTAGATAAAAACCCTCCCAACAGACACAAATTTTAGCCCCATCAAACAACCTAAGTGCATCTCCACATTTTATAGTTAAATTATACTTTGTGCACTTTCCTCATAGACCCTCATTCAATACCAAGAGCATGCAACTCTCATTAATGTCAATATATATAGGAACTCACAAAGGCCTCATTTTTCCAATTCCAAAATCGCACACATAGAGCCTCTCAAAAGGCATCAATTTCATCCTCATCAGACAAATTGAGCCAAACAACAAGCAAATGAAAAAATCAAAGCATAAAAGATAGAGTAACTTATAGACACCACCTTTCCCGCTTCCATCACAGTAGATGAAAACCCTAAATCCACTCACAAATAGCAAACAATAGGCATTAACTCATAAAAATTAAAGATGCAAAAAAAATGACATGGCATTGTAAAAGATATAGCAACTTACAAATGCTTCATTCTTCAATACTAGAAGGGTAGACATAAACCTTCTCAAAATGGCACTGATTTCACTCTCATCGAACAATCTGACTTGTTAAGTAAACAATTCCAAAATTGAAAGTGTAAAAGATTTACAAGCTTACAAATATCACCTTTGTTGCTTCCAACATGGAAAGCGTAAACTCTCTCAACAGATAGAAATCTCTACCTCATCAAACAATTCAGGCAAATGAACAGACAAGGTAGGTAAAGGCTGCATCTCAGTCTATGGACTTGCAAATAGTAAATGCAAATGTAATGCTTTAAATGCTATGTATTCCCAATTAGGGTACGTACGAGGGAACAACTCTACCAAAAAATGAGAACACTTATGAAATATTTCCAAATTAACAGATTCACTGTCATAATTATTAAATATATCACAAAATGATTATGTCAAGATGGAATGTGTTGGTTAATGTTGGAAATGTTCCATGACTTCTAATCTTTTTTGATATGGCTGACCTCTTGCACTTGCTCTTTTTGTGCATGCATAGCATTCTAATAGCAGTCTAATGCATATATAATGTGCCAATTCTGTTTAATGTCAATAGATTGTAATGCAACTCTCAAAAATGGCTTTTGCTATAAACTTCAATGACTTGCAGTGTTTATTCATTTCCTTGCGTTGGCTCTCAGAACAAGGAAACTTGAAAAAAAAGTTGTTGCACTATCATTTGGGTGTTGTTTACTCATTTGCTCAGATTGCTTGATGAGGCAAACATCTCGGTCTATTCACATGTTCTATGTCTTCCAGCTTTGAAGGAAAGAATGACCTGATTATAGCTTTATATCTCTACAAAATCCATGTCTATTGAGAAGGTTTATACATATCATATTCAAAGCCAAAAACAAGTGATTTGTAAGTTCCCATATCTTGTTCATACTCATTTTTCACATTGTTTATTCATTTTCTCAAAAAAACTGATCAACATGAAAACTATGTCTACTGCCAGGGATAATTTCTATCATGTTCAAAACAAGAAACAAGCCACTTGTAAGTTTTAACATAATTGAAACTGTTGTGAGCTCTACTTTTTCTTTTGTTTTCCCTCTTTCACTGCCTTTACGAGTCACTATCTCCTCTTGAGTTGCAGACTAAACACCATAATTCATCAATGTTTGCTTCTTTTCCACTGACAACTAACAAAACATCCGATGGACTCAAGCACACTCCCCATAAATGCATTTAGGTATCAAGCTCTTGTCCTTGTTTCCCCCTCAGAAGCACTCAAAAGCATATTTGTAACATTTTTTCCATTTTGACTCTTTTCTATATTAAAGAATTTATCTTTCTAATATTTACATGTTTTATTCTTTCAACAATTTCTTGCCTAACCTAATTGCTACTTTTAATCTTTCCATGCAGTTACCTATACCGGTGAAGTTTGATAAGGAGGCTCAGTTGGTGGTGGTTGATATCCATGTAGCTATAATTACAATGAAATTATCATTTCCACATACATACAGTCAACTAATTCTATGTACATAAATCTATTTGAATTCCCATAAATTATACATTAGATTATTCATTGTAATCTATTAGATATCATATTTCTCATACACACTACTTAGTCGAGCACATTTATCTTGGTTCATTTGTCTTCATTTTCATTCTGGCCAGTGGTATTTTTCTCCTGCTTTTCTTATTCTCCTGATTTGTTTTAATAATAATAATTATTGTAGGGAGCATTGCCATTGGTAATATTTGATGGGTTTGTTGATATACTAATCTTTTGGCATGCACTCTTCCTAGGGACGTAGTCTAGCATCGCATTCTGCTACACTCATTTATCTTTTATCTTATTTCTTTCCTTGAGCATTTTTCGTTATGTTTTCATAAAGACTTGACATGATAGTATGTTGTTCATTATTGAGAATGGAACTAATATTTCCCCCACATGCATGCAATGCAACTACACTTGAATTTATTAAATGAAAATGGAAACTCAGTCTAAGTAATTGGAAAATGTTTGGGCCTACAAATGATTAAATCTATGTATATTGTAGTGCGAGTGTGAAACGAGGCATTTCTAAGAGTTCTATAAGAATACTTTAAATTTTGAAAAAAAAAAATACAATTACCTAAATTTATATTTACTTTTCAAGCATATTTTATATACAATTTGGTATTAGTTAAATTATATTTGCAACAATGAATTTCTAGATGTTTAGAATAGTTGAGCGCATTAAATTTACTTTATTTTAAAAAACCAGAGAATTAATAAAAAGTTGAATATAAATATAAAAAGTTGAATATAAATATAATAGTTAAGTTACAAAATTTTGCAAACGCAATTATTTTTAAGAAAAAATTATTCTCCCTTCCAAAGCATAAGCATTACTCACAAAAAATAATCTAAATTAGATTACATGTTACATACATAACTTAAAATTCAAAAGAAGCATTGATTAATTACAGGTTACAAATAGAGAACCCAAATGGCTTGAGTTTTAATCCACAAAACTAATATTGATTCCTTCATCTATGATAAATAATAAAAAAATTAGTAAAAAGGAATGAAACAAACCAAACTATTTAGATTTACTATAAAACTATTTATCAAGCATTGAGATTAAATCAAATTAAATACACAAAAAGAAACTAGATTTAATTATTTTCATTAGTTAGCCAAGATAGTTAACATAATACAAGCTAACCTGTATTAGTAGTGTTGTATATTTTTTGATGCATATTCAAACTTTAATTGAATACTTAAAAACGTAAGCATTTATTTAATTATACTAATTGGTCCAATTATTATTGTGATAAGAAATAAATTTAGATATGGGTAGAATAATAACTAGGTTTATTGAGTTTAATTATATATAGGAGTATGAAATCGTCATATGCTCTCACCTCGCTCTTCTCAATCTTAGACTCTAGTCTAAAATGAATTGACTTTTATTCTATTTTGGAAAAGATTCTTAATTAATGTTTTCTACTTCTTACTTTCAAAACTAATAGGAAATGGTTAATTAATTTTTAAAATGCATATTAAAGTTAGTATCTATTTTCCAAAAAATTAGTATTAAAAATTTGTAATTTTAAAAAAAAATGTTTAGAACAATTTACAAGTCAAATTTATATAGTTCAGGCTTAACTTGAAGAGAAATAAGTATTTACTTAAGATATATTTCCAAAAGTGATTCTTCAAGTGTTTTCAGTTTGGCTATTTGCAAAATAAATAGTATGTTTACTATGGTTAGATAAGGAAATAAATATGAACACGTAATTTTCAATTATATACATAACTACCATCTATAAATGAACTGTACATGTATACATATGCATCTAAACATGCATATGTTCAATAGATCATCTACATATCTCACTCTGTTTTAAGATCGTTAATTGTTTATTAATTGCATAGTTAAATATGGCTAATCTAGACATAGAGCTTACAAAATGAATCATGTATCTAACCCCAACATCTCCCTACTCAACATCTACATTGAAAAGAAATATTCAAAATGACCAATTAGGCTTCACAATTGAAAAGACGCATAGCTGAGACCTATACTAACAAAAGTTATATTTGATCATTGGCTTATGTTATGGACAAACTGATTATGACATTCTCATTCTCATGTCAATACTATAATAGGTTATGTGTCTTCCCCTGCTCGTTGATCAAATGTTCTCAACATTTTCTTGTCATTGATATGCCCAACTACCTATTACTCCATTTGTCTATTGTCTCTTGTTTCTTGATGTATATATGTATCTACATATGTATGCATGCATGTATATATATGTATGTATATGTATGTACTTGAGTATATTCTCTACATATGCAAATATATAAATACACGTGCTATGATCGACATCCTACTTAACAAACCGGTACCTCCTACACATCCTTACATATCATACATGTTGAAATAGCAATAAAAAACCATGGAAGTTTTAACTTTCCCAACTACTTCAAAGAATAAATAGTGGCCATGTCTTAAAATGTTTAAAGATCATAAATTTTTTGTCATGTGCAAGCTTAAACATGACTAATAAAGACATAAAACTTACAATAATTATAAAAAATAATCAAGACATACAAAATGAAATATGGATAGCCTAAATCTACACCAATAAAATTTACATTTGTCCATTCCCCTATGTTTTGAACAAAGTCATAATGAGCATCTTGTTTCTACCCCCACCTTACATTGCATTATGTAATAGTTTATATTCCCATTAATATGTCCAATTACCTCCCATGTAATTTCTCTATTCTAATCTATTTGTTTAAAATCCAACAACGTATTTTCTTTATAACATGTAAAGATATATATATATGTATCTATCTATGTATTTGTACATGTATATATATGTTTGTATATGTATCTAAATACAGATGTATGTATATAATATCTTGAGAATATATAAACATCTACCTGTGTATTTAACTATATTTGTCTATATGTATATACTTTTATATGTAAATATGTGTCTAAACATATAAATTTATACAAATACATATGTAATAACATGTGCATGCGATACACAGATATCTATGCATATGTATGAATACACATACAAAAATATACATATTATAACAATTCAGTAATCATGATAAATTCAACACCATGATTCACAAGTGATAACTTTTGTTTCTAACCACCGTATTGGGATATTTTACATCGCTACATTTTTTTCAAAATAGCTATCTGAAAAGTCCACTACTTAAAACTTTATTTCCAAAACTACATTGTCAAATATGACACCACATCAGCATTCTTTCTATCAAACCACTCTTACAACTACTCGACACTATATAAACGACTACCACCGCAACCATCATAACAACCTCAAATATTGGAAACAACATTTTTGCTCCCTAACAGGGACTCATGCTCTTTCAGAACTCTTGTTTATTAATTAGACTTCACATTTCATTTCACATATTTCACATATATAAAATACAAATAAGAAAACCTTAACCTACATTTCCTAACTTAAAGTGGAATTTATAAGAATAAACAAAATAGAAAACATATATAAAGAAAAGTGCCCATATATGTGATCCATATAAATAAAGAAGTTTAAGACTCTCTTTTATACTTTTCTCTCATACTTTTAGAGATAATTAATTTATACGTAGAGACATATCTTTATATCCTTAGTTAATACTGTTATCACCCTACAATATTAAGCTCGATATTATTCATATCCACGTTGCCAGTAAAAGATAGTTGTTATTAAAATTAATGATAATGCACAATAAAAGGTAGTGCACAATACGGAATTAAAAGTATATTCATTATAAAAATATTAATAATGAGATAATTTTATTGTTAACGGACAAAGTAAACATTAGTGTTAATTTCCGATGGATATATTTAAGTGTAACGTCTCTAATAATTATCACATCTTTCTTTCTTTCCTTCAAAGATTAGAGTCCTATAACAATTGAATTAAAGATGCCAGATATAATAATAATAATATTTTAAATGTTAATAAATGTAGAAGTTTCTCTTCCTATTAGTACTTGCCCTTAGGCAATACTATTGCAATGAGTTTTGTTTTTCTTATTAGTTCCTGCCCAAGGAACTATTAGCACGGTTGTTTGTTAACTAGTTATTAAAAAACAACTATTCAACAAATCAAAATTCATTATTTTTTTAATCTAACAAATATTTGTCTATTGTTAAAGTAGAGAAGCAAATTATATAAGAAAACATATTTTTAAAATGAATTTTCTTAAATTTAATTGGCAGGAGAGTTTTGCCCGATAAGGGCGATTTATATGGATCCATTATCCTAATGGCGCAAATGGAAAGCCTAATGGCACATATGGAAAGCACAGGGCATCGCACACTGAGTGAACATGGTCAGAAAAATCGGAACAGTTATGAAGCGCCATTTTATTTCATCTTGGATAGTTATTATTCAAAGCTGATAGTGAATAGCACATCCCATGTTTCAACCAAAACAAGTATTTTCCCGTGCGAGCCTGAGCTAGAATCGTTGAACCACCATAGCAATTTTCAGCCAGACTATTAGGGTTTCACAGTGGAGCTACCATTTTATCGGTTATATTAGCAAGTCAACATTGCTCGTCACCTTCCTCATCTTCAAGCATCTCAGGTAATTTTCATTTTCTTTTTCTAATACTAATCACAGTAGAAGATATTGCATTTTCATCAGCCACATGTAGGAATTAGACAAGTTTTGATGATGTGTCTGTGTTTCTCCAATGCATAAATTTAAAAATTAGGGCCTGAAAATGTTATTCCCAGTAGAGAATCTTAAAAGAAAATTTTCCCACCATTTTATGCTATGTTACCAAACAGGCTGGAAAATTAATCGTTTCTAGGTATGAGTCATATGAGAATAGTGATTCCAGCATCTACAAAGTTTTGAAGGCATTTTTTGTTGACCTTTGACCTACAAAACCCTGCATGATGTCCCCAAACACCATACCTGTGAATTTATGAAGGAAGGCATGTTTTCCCAATTCGTGTGTCAAATGCAGTAACAGGGAAAAATTAATAATGAAAGTGCATTTCTTGTGTCAAGTGTAGCAACAAGGAAAGTCATTGCAGTAACAAAATGAGAGGCATGAATAGGGGAAAGGATAGGAGGTGTGTTGAGGAAAGATGTCCAACTATGGCTTGGAATTTATTGATGTTAATGTCACATTCTTCTTCCTTCTTGTGCATTCCTCTCAAATTTACTTCAAAATGATTGTGCAAATCCTCTTCTGAAGGACTTTTGAAACTTTTCTACTAATATTTGAATCTTGTTTGAAACAGCAGTTGTTTTACTTGAATTGATGGCTTGATCTTAGTGGATCTTGTATATTGCAAGTAATTTCTCAAGGCTAACTATTTTTCATAATTTCAAATTGAAAGACAAAATATATTTTATATTGAATTTGACATAACTTCATAATAGAATATCATTGGCTTCCTCAAAGAGACAAACATCCTTTGTGTAACACTCAATATAATATAATTCATGAATACTCACACTGTATCCTGTGACCTATTATATTGAGTGTTGCTCAAAGGAGGTTGTCAAACAATATGGGACAACCACATGACGTAAAAGCAGAGTACCTAAAATTTGAATTCTCATCCAATCAAATCGATCAAAGATTCCACCGTGGGCATTGGAAACTATAGTTAATCACTCAAAGCTTTTTTTACTTAGACTCTTTGGCTGTTGGGAAAGGAAAACTCTGCTCCAATTTCCTTTGCATTTCTCTTAATTTTTTTCCATGTCAGAACCTCTAAATTTTTTATCTTTCCCCATTTCTTGTCCTTCATGATAGATTTCAACCTTGGATCTCCTCTAATATGTGGAACACAAAACTGAAACCCAATTCCTCAGCTGGTTCTATCTTGGCCTATGCTTGAAGATATATGTTGGAACATTGATTACCAAATGGTGGCATGTGCAAACAATGGATCTGTTATAGAATAATGCTCCAATCATATAGGCAGCTATCAAGCAAGAAAGAATTACAGCTAGGTTATGGCATGTGAATTAGGAGAACTGTCGATACAAAGCAAAATTTGAATTAACAAAGAATAAAGATTTGAGAAAGCTATGAGTGTGTATGCTTATGGCTGCTATAAGATAGAGAATGTTATTGACCTTATAGAAGGATTTTGGGCTTGAAAACTTCGATGCATTGAGATAGATATGGCTTTGGAAGAAGAGTTTGCATTGGAAACTGCACACAAGGAAGCTGACAAAATTGATTTGTGCAATCTTGCAGTTTTTATCCACCCAATGAGTAAGATAAGTCATTGTTTTGGGTATGCTTGTTTTGAGGTTATTTTTTGAGTACCAGATTTTGGGAATAAAAGGGTCTTATGTTCAGTTGGTGTTTTTGGATTGGTAGCAAAGAATTTTGCATTAGGACAAGTTGGAAAAGTAAGTTGTGGAATTACAAGTGTCCCCAATAGTTGCTTTCCCTTTTTCTGATATTTCAAATCAATGAATTTGTGCTTAATAATTGAAATTGTTGTCAACAAAATTTTGATAAAATTACCAGTCGAGTATAGAGTATGAACAAGGATCAGGTATGCTTTTTAGCTTACTTAAATATGAGTTTCAATATCATCTTTTTGTTTAGAGGTCAAGAAAGGTGCTTTGAGATACAAATTATAGATTACATGTTTTGCTATTTTTTGCTAAGGGTAATGTATTGTTTCTCACTTTCAATTAAGAAGTGGTAAATGGTGTGTGATTTCAATTGTAGAGTTCCTAAGCTTTAGGGTGGATTGGAAATAATGTCATAGGCAATGGAAATCCTATTATTATCACTTGGGCACTGACAATCCAAACATTGTGAGTCTATATGTTGTGTAATTGTTTCAAATTGTTGTCTGGTTTGTTGTTCTACTGTAAGCTACAAAGTAGGTTTGACCTTGAGCCCTGGTACACCTTAGAATATTATTATTACCAAATACAACACCATTTTGTTATAGAATTAGGTTAATGTTAGCTTCAATGTTGTATGTATGACCACAACCAAACAAACAGTGTGTCCCTTGTTGCTACACTTCATTGTCCTAAGTTAATCCACTCGCACCATGGACAAATTTCCCTTCAACAATCATACCATATCTTGCATCTCTTCTAATGCCTCCATGGCTGCAAGCACCTTCCCCACTTTACAAGCCTAACGAAGGGTTTTATCCATATAATGCATAAAAGAAGGGAGAAATCTTTATAGAGGAGTGCTAAATGGTATTACACTAGTACTCACCAAGATAATTCTAATTATCCCCAAAATACATTCTCAAGTACCCTTCCAAAAATTTATTCACTGCCTTTGTTTGACCATCCATTTGGTAATGGTAGGCAATACTCATGTTAAATGTCACCCCAACTTAAAAAAAAATCCTGCCAAAATTTGTTTTGGAAGATATGTCCCAACCACAAATGATCCTTGGTGAGATCCCATTGAGCTTAAATATGTGGTGGAAATGAAGCTTACAACTTTAGGTTGGAACATGTTTTTCCTTCATTGCATTGTTTCCTATATAAGTATTTCTGTATTTTTCTTGGGATGTGTCCCTGCACCCCCTTGTCTCTTTACATTGGACCTCATTCAGTCCCACGGACCAACTATGGTCTTCCATGGACAATAGTACTTATATTAAACTAAATATCAAAAGTAATTAGAGCAGATGTGCTACATAATTGTTGTGATTCTTAAATGTATGATGTTTCATGCAACCAATTTTCATACAGAGGAAGCCTTGATGCACTCAAGCAGTGGAATATCACTCACAATACCTTTTACTTAATCCATCAATATCAATTGATCTCTATATAGATCTATGGTGCTAATATTCATAATCTTTTGAATGAAGATGTCGTCTTGAAATTAAGCCAGTTGATATAAGCTTTCCTATGACTTGAACTCCAATTTTGACTGTATTTTTGGTACGGTGCTATCATTCAGCTAGATGTTTTTTTCCCTGCTATACACTAGGACTGAGTGACTTCAAACTTCACATAATCAACATATTTCCTAATACAACCAACTATGAAAGTAAATAGCATAAGCCAATGAAGCAAAAATTCCCAAACTTCAAGATTCACTAATATTGTTGTTGAGTAGATTTACTAACTTTAAATATATCTGCTATTAGCCTCTAATATTTTAAATAGAAAGGAACCCCAACTGCAATTTATTGTGTGTATCCCTTAGAACTCATTGTTCAAGAAATTGACAAAAATCTGGTTCAAAAGTAATGCCTCAGATGCTTGTATGGCTCTACTTTCTAAAGGTTTAGCGACATTAAATCTTGGTTTTAATGCACCATAAAAGTCCTTTTTCAGTATCTCCCTTGTAGCATATGAACATAAAAATAGAAGCTCTCACAAAGAACTTTTGAAATTAAACAAAGTCCCACTTGATTTTGGTATGCATTTGGTTTGACTGGCATTGTACTCTACAGGTTCACATATTAGCCATGCTTCCTCCAAGTTTCATATGGTTTAATTGGACCATCGTCCATCTGTAAGTAAGATGAATAGAGTGATAAAAAAGCAACACCTCTCCAGATTTGTGGGAAACATTTTGGCAATTGAAAAATTATCCAACTAAAAGACTATGTGCTTAAGACTAAGCTCTGCGTAGCATGTTAGAACATGAAGATTAGACAACTACATAGAGTTTGTTGGGCAGAATAGAAGAAGATATAGTATAGCAAATGAAGATGAATTGATTTATATAAAAGGAGTCAGGGTAATGTATTATGCAGCCCAATCTGTATAGAACTTGGCACAAAATATAACCATTAGCGAACACACAATAGCAACTAACTCATCTTATTCAAAATCATGCATCTCGCTGGTATGTTTTACAGAACACGATTATTTGCAGGCACCTTCATTGGATATTTTACCTGAAGGATCAAATATTCTGCAACAAAGTTGTGAGACAACCTTTAGGGAAGGGTTTGCTTTAGATTTATCTTTACAAGTATGCCACAACTTTGTATTATGTTTGGTCCTGCTTTTCAATAAATACTTGTACTTATGGTATTACATTTTAATAGAACATGGAATGGATTTTCATTGCAACAAATTTTTGAGGGCATTGATGTAAAATTTTTATTGAAGATTTCAATTGCTTCTTTGAAACTTTTAAATTTATCTTTCTTTGATGCATTTTATTCATGTTATTTAATAGCTTGATCAATGTATGCAAAATACAGGAAATTGTTTGAATACATTTATACCTAGAAAACTTTTTAATTATAGGAATCACATTTAGCTGGAGATGATTTAGGGGTGGAACACTCCCAAATTTGTTGACAAATGATATATTTAACAACAAACTGCAAAATATGCATTTGAAACTGCACACAAGGAGGCTGACAAAACTGATTTGTGCAGTCTTGCAGTTTTTATCCACCCAATGAGTAAGATTAGTCATTGTTTGGGTATGCTTGTTTTGAGGTTATTTTTTGTGTACCAGATTTTGGGAATAAAAGGGGCTTATGTTCAGTTGGTGTTTTTGGATTGGTAGCAAAGAATTTTGCATTAGGACAAGTTGGAAAAGTATGTTGTGGAATTACAAGTGTCCCCAATAGTTGCTTTCCTTTTTTCTAATATTTCAAATCAATGAATTTGTGCTTAATAATTGAAATTGTTGTCAACAGAATTTTGATAGAATTACCAGTCGAGTACAGAGTAAGAACAAGAATCGGGTATGCTTTTCAGCTTACTTAAATATGAGTTTCAATATCATCTTTATGTTTAGAGGTCAAGAAAGATGCTTTGAGATACAAATTATAGATTACATGTTTTGCTATTTCTTGCTAAGGGTAATGTATTCTTTCTCACTTTCAATTAAGAAGTGGTAAATGGTGTGTGATTTCAATTGTAGAGTTCCTAAGCTTTAGGGTGGATTGGAAATAATGTCACAAGCAATGGAAATCCTATTATTAACACTTGGGCACGGACAATCCAAACATTGTGAGTCTATATGTTGTGTAATTGTTTCAAATTGTTGTCTGGTTTGCTGTTCTACTGTAAGCTACAAAGTAGGTTTGACCTTGAGCCCTGGTACACCTTAGAATGTTATTATTACCAAATACAACACCATTTTGTTATAGAATTAGGTAGTGGGCATTGGAGAAGAGGAACATGTCCAACCAAGGATACATCACATAGCTTGGATGGTCCTGACCAGGGTTGATGTGAATTTATCTGCTTTTGTTTTTCCTCCAGATATGTAGCCCTAGCTTAATGAATTTGCATCTGATCACCAGGAAAAAAGAAGAGCCAAAAATCTAGAGAATTAACAGATATGCATTCAACTTTTGAAATAATGTAAAAAAATTATTGAAGATTTCAATTGCTTCTTTGAAACTTTTAAATTTATCTTTCGTTGATGCATTTTATTCATGTTATTTAATAGCTTGATCAATGTATGCAAAATCCGGGAAATTGTTTGAATACATTTATACCTAGAAAACTTTTCAATTATAGGAATCACATTTAGCTGGAGATGATTTAGGGGTGGAACACTCCCGAATTTGTTGACAAATGATATATTTAACAACAAACTGCAAAATATCATTCTTGATGTTCTACTAGCATAAATTGGAGATGATCTTTTTCAAGGATTCTTGATAACAAAAGTGACTTGCTGGTGGGGATCTATGTCCATACTCCACCACCTTTTGCACCAAAGGGGATCCATTCCTGAGATAAATGTAGTATCAAAAAACATGATTATGCTGTAGACTGACAAATCCTTTTCTTTCCACAGTTTCCTCTGAAATCTACTATAATAGGGTCACTTATGTAATTCTCAAGGAGATTCAGTACCCTGATATGTTAGTTAATGGAAATGGTATGAAACAAAGGTAACTTGTATTGGCATGATAGTGCATCTGCCAACACATTCTGTTTCTCCTTCTTATCAATGATCTCAAAGTCATTTGCCTACAAAAAAACCAATCCATTTTTGTTGCTCCTTTATAAGTGTGCTCAAAATCAACAAGTACTTGAGGTTGAGATGGTCAACTCAACGAAGTATTTTCTCCCCAACAGAATTTGAAGCCACTTTTCAACCACATATAGGGTGGCTAAAATCTTCTAGCTATATGGTAAAATGTGCCTCTTTATCATTAAACTTCTACCATTTAAAGGAAATGGGGTAACAGCTGGAAAAACTCAGGCACCAAGTTTTTATTACATTTTATAATGAACAACTTTGATCCATTAGTAATAGCTAGCAGCCGAGTAATCACAAAAATCATCTTGAGCTCCTCAAAATCATTTTGCACCTCTACAAACCAATTGAAAGCATCCCTTTCAATTTGGTATGTCAACAAGGGGGCAATTGTAGACAAATTTTTCACAAACCTTTGGTAAAAGCTTACCAAGTCCAAGAAATTGCAAAGTTGCTAAGTGATTTTGAGAGGATAGCCTACATAGTATCACATTTTCAACAATATCCGTTATATATAATTTTGTTTTGTGTGCCCTATTATTATGATTAACCAACCATGTATACTTTAACCACAAGCTGCATAAGGACAACAAACTTCCTCAAGCAACACAGAAGTTAAAATAGCCAACACCACCAGTGCAATTTGTTATTGTCATTAAATAAGAAGAAAATCTTGAAGCAACACAATGTATTGTTTTTGCTTACAAAGATGCTTTTTAAGAATCTAAGGATTTCACTAATAGATAGTTCCTATAGAAAACAATCAATCAGAAGGAAAACTAAATAAAACCCCAGATTGATTTCAAACTATATCATCACCAAAAAAGTCAAGCATGTCAACAAGCATTCAACCTATTGCCCAACAATTACATACTTTCTGGTAACACGTTGCCTGAGAATTATATCCAAAACCCTCAATGCATCCTAGCATTTGTCAAACATGTCCCCTCGTAAAACAACTTCTAGTGATTTCCTTGAGATCTTTGCAAGAAAATTGATCTCAAAGTGGACCAACCTTTGTTAATTAGAATTTGTGCTTTAGTTGACATATTTGAAATGTAATCTAGTATTATTATCTTTAAACATTTATTTGTATAAGTAATTAGACCGTTGTTCATTACAACTTGTCCAAAAGCCAAAGAAGGAAACAATCACTGAGCATAACTTTTAGCATAATAACGATAGTAGTACTGTAAATAGACAATCACAAAGGCAAGGAGAAGAAGAAAAGGTGCAGACATCTGTATTGAATAAAGCTTTTACATCCTAGATACAAACTGATTTGAATATCATAAATAACAAAATTTCAAACAGTAGGATTGACATAGTGCAGCAAAAAGAAGGCTGCCATAATCAAAACTTATAACAATGTACCAAGAGTATTTAGAGACAAAGGATCGAACAATTCAACAACAAGAATGAGAAAAGGTTAACTATTTATTAAGAAGTGACAAACTATTTATTTATTGATTTAATGTTATAAAAATTTGTGATTTCTTTATTTAATCATTGATAATGTGTTTAATTTTCCTATTTTGTAGAACCTGAGCATTGAAAAGCAAAGCAACAATAGTATCTACAAATATAGTTCAACAGTATACAAAATTTGACAAGTAACATATTACACCTATTTTTTTTTATTAATTCTAGTGTGTTTTTTTTTTTGGTGCATAAAATGTCAAAAAACTGTGAATCAAAAAAATCATTGTATACTATCATAGATGTAGAAAGTTATGAACCAATGAATATGAAAGAAGAACGAACAATAGATGAAGTATTGAAAGACAATAATCTTTTTAGAATAAGTCCATTTGTATACAACATAGGGGATTGTCTTTTTGACTCTTTGCAATATTTGTTACATATGAACTTCACTTCCATAGAATTGCGAAATGGTATGGTTGATTACTTTCTTGATTGCCTAGCAAAAAAGGACGATGACGCTTTGTTTTCATATACAAATGAGCTAAATCCTGAAACATTGAATGAATTGCATCAAGTTGCTGATGCTAATACATACTTACAACGTATGCGCCTATCTGCAGTTAAGAAACCAAATTGTAAAGAATATGGCCTTTGGGGTGACCAATTTTGTATTAAATGGCTAGCAAAGTGGTTAGGTATCCAAATATGTATTTGGTCGTCAACAAGAAAAGTAAAGTACTTGAATTTCAATGAAGATTCAGGAAGTACTACATATTCTATTTTGTTCCATGATGAAAATCATTTGAATGGAAATTTTGAACCACTTGTTTCCAAAAAAAGAAAGCCATTGGAACAATGTATTAACCAATGTAAACACTCAAAAACAATTACTAACATGAGAAAACAAATTGTGGAGGATAAGTCAATAGATTTAATGTCCATGTTCAGTAAATATGCATCACCAACAATTTTTTTTGCATTGGATAATATCATAGATGTAGAGAATTATCAATCAAAAAACAAAGAACGGGATATCTCAATTGACGAAGTATTAGAAGACAATAACCTATTTAGAATAAGGCCCTTTGTATACAATGTAGGTGATTGTCTTTTTGACTCATTACAACTACTATTACATATGCGATACACATCTCTTGAACTAAGAAATGGAATAGTTGATCATTTTCTAAATTGTCTGGCAATTGATGATCGTCACGCTTTGTTTTCACTTCAAAATGAGCTAGACTCGCACACACTATCCAAAATGCATGGCGTTCATGATGTTAGTACATATCTGCAACGCATGCGACTATCTGCAGTTCCAAAGCCAAATTGTAATGAGTATGGTCTTTGGGGAGACTTGTTTTGTATTAAGTGGCTATCCAAGTGGTTAGATATTGAGATATGTATTTGGTCTTTAATAGGAAAAACAAAGTACTTGCATTTCAATGAAAATTCCCAAAGTACAACATATTCTCTTCTCTTCCATGACCAGGATCATAAAAATGGACATTTTGAACCACTTGTGAGGAAAAAATTTAACACACCTGAACAACAGGCTCACCAATCTAAACAATTTGGAAGAAATATATACTCCCTAAAAAGAATTCCACAGAAAAAAAAAATAGATACAATGTCTAGATTATGCAAAAACACATTATCAATATCACATTGTGGTGATAGTCTTTTCAATACTATTGCAAGTTTGACTGAAAATGAATATGACAGCCCATGTCTTAGATGCTACATGGCTCAATCCTTTTGCAATGCAATGCTAAATGGAGACAACATAGCAAATGAATGCCTTCAAACATCCTTAAAATATGAGTTGAAAAATACTTGTGGTGTGACAAATTGGGAAACATTTATTGCAAAAGTTGGAGATTCATTTGAACAAAGTGAAATTGAAGGTTCTGAATTTTGTTTTGAATGGCTATCCTACATTTTGCAAATAAAAATTCAAGTTTCCTCAGAAAATAGTGCGATGCCAACCAAAGTATATTGCAAATGTCTACAACCGACAAAAGTATACAATGTCATATGTTACAAATTCAATGACATGCATACACATTATAAGCTAGGTGAAGTCGAGATAATAATGGTAAACGACATTCATACTACACAACCAAAAAAAAAAGCAATAATGAAAAGCAAAGAAAGGCTTAATATGCACAAATTGAAAGAATCCATTCGAAACAGCAAACAAGTAAAAACTTGCAACTCTACACATCTCACAAATGGCTTCACCACTATTCTCCATAAGTCACTTCGTAAACTAAAACAAGAAATACACAAAAAACCTAAACAAAACATTAGTATGCACAAATTGAAAGAATCCATCGAAAACAGTGAACAAGTAAAAACTTGCAACTCTACACATTTTAGAAATGGGTTTAGTACAACTTTCCATAACTCACTTCGTAAACTAAAACAAGAGATACGCAAAAAGCCTAAAATCCAAAACATAGAAAAAAGAGGGAAAAAAAAAACACCCGTTCAATCTTACATGGAGAAAATCAAAGACACACCGAAACATGTGTGTGCAACTTGTGGGCAGTTGCGTTTCAAAAATAATATTATAAATCTAAGCCAAGAAACAATGGAAACATATGGTCTAGTTTTATTAAGGACACAAGGATTTTTTGGAAACAAAATATGCAAGTTTTGTAACCACCAATTTAGGCAAAACAAAAAACCAATATACGCAACACCAGAACATATTAAAAAAAATAAGCCACTACAATACACTACTACACTTTCATAACTCGAAGAAAGGCTAGTGTCCCTTTGACTTTCCTTTGCACAAATTTGGCAACTAGGATACAAAAGACCTCAAATTGGACTAAGTGGAACAATTATCAATGTCCCAACAGACATGAACATTATACAAACAGTGTTGCCATGTTCCACCAATGAAACATGGACAATTGCTATTGCATTGAAGAGAAATTTGCAATATCGAAATGCATACCAAAAAGGAAGAGTTCGACAAAATGTTATTATGAATTCTTTAAACGAATTGTGTAAAACAATGTTTTACAAAATGAAAAATGTTAAATTGAACAAAAATTGGCATGACCAATTGTACCATTTAGAAGAGCAGACTACATGCATTGAATCTTCATCAAGTGATAGTGACAAAGACAATGACACAAATATTCCAATGGAAATGGAAACGGATACCTTGATCCATGGCCTTACTGAGTCAAGAACTATACATTCAATACAAGACAAAGTCATCGAAATTGCACCTGCTGAAGGAAAACAACCTCTTGGAATATTCCAAGACAAATATGCAGAAGAAATGAATTTTCCAACATTTTTTTTCGGAGAACCACGTGATGAACGAATTGAAAAGAAAATTTCATACCAAAAAATTGCGCAATGGGAATTACAAAATTCAAATCGAATATTTGCTTATCATACCACCAACTTATTTTTCAAAACCATTAAAATTTTAATTGCCCAAGTATTTTCTACACTATGGATAAGAATTCGCAAAGGAAAATTAAAAGGTAGAACCCTACTAGCAAAAGATGTCAAGCACAAACCAAACCTTGAAAAGATTTTGCAATCAGACATTGGGTACGTAGATTTCAAAAAAATAAGAAATTCACCAGACTATTTGCAACACCTCAAAAGAAATCTTTTTGCAATGATACGACAGTTGGGTCCACCTACTTTTTTCGTAACTTTCACTAGTGCAGAACAAAATTGGGAGCCATTAAAGGAAACATTGAAAGAATTATACATCTCACACAAAAAAAAATCAACAGAAAACTAGGAAGAATTGCTTAATGAAGTTGACATTACCTATTTGATTAAAAAGGATCCAACTACTTGTACTCGCTATTATAAACATAGGATTAATGCAATGAAACAATTAATATGCTTAGATGAGACATTTTTTGGAAAGGTATTGGACTACTTTTCAGTTACAGAATTCCAAAATCGAGGAAATGAACATGACCATTTCATGCTATGGGTTAAAGATGCACCTATATATGGAAAAGATACTAATACTAGTATTGAACATTTTGTAGACAAATACATAACTTGCAATACTGAAACTTTAAATGAACAAATGGCTAAAATACATATGCATCACCATACTAAACAGTGTGGCAAGACCAAAAAAAAAAATGTCGCTTTGGTTTTCCACAACCACCAATGAAAACAACAAGAATTCTAGAACCATGCATCGACAAAAAAGAAACATGTGTTTGGCTGAAAAACTTAGATCCACTTTAGAATGTTCAAGTTATGATAGTTGTACATCTTATGAGGATTTCCTACTGAACATAAGCATGGATGAAGAAGAATACATATTAGCCATACAATCTACGTTGCTTAGACCAACAATGTTTTTGAAAAGAAAGCTAGCTCACATTTGGAGCAATACATTTTGTAAAAAAATTCCTCATCTATGGCAAGCAAATACATATGCACAATTTGTTCTAAATGCATATGCTACAGCAATGTACTATCACTCATACATGACAAAATGCAATGCCTCAATAACAAATGCATTTAACAAAATACGCACAGAGCACAAAGAACATAACATTGATGCAATTAAAATGATAACAAAACTTGGCAATGCTTTGCTCAATCTACAACAAATGTCTACTTAGCAAGCTGTACACATTGTACTTTCACTTCCTCTTAACTATAGTTCAAGGAAATGCATATTCATAGACACATCAACTACTGAAAACCGTACATTTATTTTGAAAAATTCCACACAACTGAAAAATGAGCCAAATGATTCACAAAATGTTGCTTGTAAAAATTTAATTGACCATTATATTGCACGTCCTCAAATATTGGCAAATGTTTGTCTAGCAGAATTTGTTGCAGAATACAGAACAGGAAAAGGACAATTAAAAAAAATAAAGAGACCACAAATTATTCGATATATAAGATACAATAAACATGTTGACATCGAAAACTATTATAGGGAACAACTTTTACTGTATGTCCCATTTTCCATAGATGAAAACATGTTGAAAACAGGCTTCACAACATGGGAAGAGGCTTTCATTGCTAAAGAAAAAATAGTAAAACTTAATCAAGCAAAGTACACGTACCATATAAATGAGCTATGGGGTGATTTGGACAATGCTATTAATGATGTCAATATTGAAAACGAGAACTATACAGCAACAAACAATGTTCACAACTTGAACAATGATTACAATGAACAATACAATTTGCAATCGGATTTAGACACATTGAAACTTAAATTCTACAACAAACAAATCAAAAGGCCATTTGAAATTGCTAAGCATCCAAACTTAGCTGACAACACAGAATGCTACAATCTTCAAAGAATGCTAAACAAAGAGCAACAAGCCATAGTAAAGGACATACTAGTAAAAAAACAAAATAAATTACTTGAACCATTGTATTTGTTTCTAACAGGAGGTGCTGGAACAGGAAAGACATTCACTGCCAAAGCTATATACCAAGGCCTACTACGTATATACAATAACTCTATTGATAGTGACCCAGATAAGATAAAAGGCTTGTTACTTGCATACACAGGTAAAGCGGCTTACAATATTGGAGGCACAACTTTGCACTCTGCACTTTTCATACCATTTAACAAATCCACTACTATTCCATTGAGCTCAGACAAATTAGATATATTGACAAAAGAATATCAACAACTGCGTATTATCCTTATTGATGAAATCTCATTAGTTGGAGCGAGACTCTTGCGTTGCATAGATAAAAGATTGTGTGACATCATGCAAACACCTACTAAATATTTTGGTGGTTTAGACATTATTTTTTGTGGTGATTTCTACCAAGCAGAACCTATACATGACTGTCCAGTGTTCCAAACTGTAAATTTAGACACCTAGCTAGTTCCATACAAATTTTGGGAAAACATCAAATGCTATACCTTAGAAACAACTATGAGACAAAAAGATGAAGTCTTCATCAAAATTCTAAACATAATACGAACAAACTCTCAAATAGATAGTGACATAGCATACCTGAATAACAAATGCTTACGTCCTACACCTACCGATAAACGATGTTAATGCACACAATCAGAAAATATTATTTTCTCTTCCTGGAGAACTAATAACAATCAATGCAATTGACGAACACGATAATTCTGTTAATCTAGAACAATTGTTCAAAAATAATACAAATCTACTAGACCATATTATGTTAAAAAAAGACATACTAGTTGAAATTTACAGTGGAAACTATGATACACAGGATGGTCTCGTAAATGGATCAGATGGAATATTCAAAACATATACCCATCATGCTGACATTGACATTATATGGATTGAGTTCAATGATCGTCGTATAGGAAAAGCTCAAGCCACAAAACTATCACATTTAAACCAAACATATATTAACAATGGATGGGTACCAATACTCCGAGTTGATAGATCAATCTTAAAACCAAATGCTCAACATAAAAATATTGTTAGAAAACAATTCCTAGTACAATTAGCATGTGCTCGAACAATACATAGATCACAAGGACTTACAATGCAAGGCTTTGCATTTGAACCATTAGGCGTACACCAACATGGGTTAACTTACACAGCCCTTTCCCGCACATCAACAATTGAAACATTGTTTTTGTTAAGCCTTCTAACAGCAAAAAATTTTAAAGTACGAAGAGAAATCATAGATGAAATGACACGGTTAGAATCAGTAGCTAAGTGGACTCTACAAAATGACACACATTACAAATCTCAAACATCATGTATTACCATATCTACATTAAACACTTGTCATTTCCACCCACACAAACAAGACATTGAACATGACAAAGATTTGATGTCATCAGACATTATTTGTCTGCAAGAGACATATTTGGAAACAAATTTAAAAAATGATGCGTTATCAGAATATAATTGCTCTATAGCATACCATATACATGGGATAATGACCTGCACAAAAAAGCATATACAAGTAGCAAATGCAATTCCACTTATAGAAGACAATGTTGAAGCAATATTGAGTACACTAATATTTACTAAACAAAGCCTTTATATTTGTAATATCTATGCCAGACCAACAACATCACTTACAAATATCATAAAAGTTGTTAACAAAGCAATGGCAATTGTTCCCACTGGAAGCCTTATTTATATTGTAGGTGACTTTAACATTGACATTTCCAACACCTCAAAAAAACTAGACATGCTAAAAGAAAACATGGAAATACACAAGTTGTTCTTATTACAGGAAAGTACAAAACTTTTGTCACAGACCATTATTGATCATGTGTGGACAAATAATTCTGAAAATACAACAAACATTCAAAGATACGAGTCGTACTGGACAAATCGTGACACTCTTCTATTCCATGTTGCCAACATCGTCTAGCCATGCTCTCCATTCTGGAAAAGGTAATCATTATTCATACATTAACTCTTATTAAAAAAAAAGTACTTAAATTCATTACTTTTACTATTCTACAAATCATTATTCATATAAAAAAAAAAATTAGCAAATATTGTTTTGCAGGTGACTTGCAATAATGAACATTGAAAAAGACAAAGTGTCTACTACACTACCTGCAACATCACAACATGAAACAAATAAAGAGTAAGTTACATGGAGAGCATACATAATTTTTTTTCTTTAACAAAATATCCTCTTGAAAAATCATACTTCAATAACCTGTCTGTTTTGTCAAAGCCAATTGGACATCGTCAAATTTAACAACACTCCAGCAACAGCTATGCATACAACCAATATTACATCGGATGAAAGGTATTTATACTACTGAAAAAACAATTACAAAACAATTTCCAATTATATAAGGAATATATGCAAATGTAATAGGAAAAACTCTACTTTAACAATAGATTACTATACAAGTAAAATAAATTGTATTGTGCAGCTTTTTCAAAAGCATGGAGATCACTGAAGAGGACCTTGATGTAGATGATCTAGATGATTCTTTCTCTACACCTAAAAAAGAACGCATAACAAAACGGTAAGACATGTCATCTCTTCCAAACTAGTTAAACATTAAATAGTATTGTCCACAAATTACATGACTAACAATTGCATTTCTTGCTACAGGCGCTTGGAAGACATTGAACTAAATACCACTTCTCCCACGAGACTGACCATTGTAAGCAACAAAGAAAGGTACTCATTTTTTATAGTCTTCTTCTCTACCTATTTTTATGAATAAGCTATGTATATAGAAGTACATTTTCCATAGATTTCTATAAACACGAACATACTTAGACAAAAAGCTTTAATTTATGTTCACACAATTAAGAATAGCATACATTATCAGTAACTACATAAGAATACATAAGAAAATAGTGACAATTGTCAACTCCTCCAAAATAATGAAATGTTAAATAGTAACATCTACTAATTTCATGACTAACAATTTCATTCCCTATTACAGCCGGTTGAAAAGTATTGAACTAAATAGCACATCACCAACAAAAATGACTACTAAAAGCAAGAACCAAAGGTATTAATTTTCAATACTCTTCTTTCAATCCACAATTAGTAAAAATCTACATATATAGTTGTACATTTTCCAAACATTTCTACAAACACTAACATACATAGTGAAAAATCTTTATTTTACATCCACAATATTAAGAATAATATACATTTTATATCCTTCAATGTTCACAACTATAATGCATATTTAGAATACACAATTAACTACACTATATTTTTGATAGTCTAATTTCAACAAAGCAAAAACCCAATACAATATTGGAAATTTCCACAGAGCAAATTGGTTCGGTATTTGAAGGCGATGTCCTTGTTGTCTATGGTCCTGCTTCTACAAGAAACAACAACACCCAAAAAAAGGTAGAAATAGTACATGTGGATCTAGTCGATGTCTGTGGTCAAATGACTATTACTGTAAACATTAGCAATCATTTGATAAAGACATTTTTGCCCCGTATGTTTGTTGGGTCTAGTATTCGCATCACCAATTTTTTAATCAAAAATAAAACTCAATATGAAAGAGGTGATGCAGACTGTTGTCTTGCCCTAACCAGTAGAAGCATAGTAGAAAGTGTACCTACTGTTTGCAAAAAACATAGATTAACTCCAGATGTCACTATCTCCCAATTCATACAAGCAGACTCCAGCTATTCTGTTGGCTCATTTGGAGCAATAGCGACATCTTATCATTTGAACAAAATCTAGTTTGAAGTACATGTGAAAGATGGAGACCTCCAAGAAGACATGGCAACTGTAAATACCTAACCATCTTCCTTTTATTTTGATATGCAACTGAACTTATTTACTTAAATTCATTAACAATTTTCTTTTGTAGGTTGTTATCCCAACTGCCAACACAGATTTGTGTGCATTTTTACATCAAATGTTTTCAAAAACAGACATGCCACTACTCCTTTTCAAAAATGTAGTTAGAACTGGTTCACAGGGTTCAAATCTAATGCACGCAACACAATCAACATTTTTTGAGGAGCTCAATGATGCATGTACAAGAACACAGTTGCAAACTCTTGCAAAATCTAACATTTAGGCAAGAGCCCTAAAAATAAGAATTTTATTTTTACATTTATAAACTCATTTATGAAATATTTTCAATTCCCTACACAATACATAACATGTTATTTTCATTGACAGGTACTTGGCACATTGAAACCAAAGAATGTCTACTTACCCCCCTTTGAAGCTTGTTGTAGCATATGTCATCACTCGATGCTACTGGACAAGTGTCTTGAAAAAGGATCTACCAATTGCACATTCTGCAAAAAAAGCACTCAACTTTCCTTTCGTCACAATCTCGCTTGCACATTGTATAGGAAAGAAGGAAACATTGACTATTGGTTAAGTGGACAACTGCTAAAAAAAATTTTCCCCAAGCTTCAAGAGACAACATATGAGCAATATAAAGAAGACATCTCACCTACAGTGTTCTTATTACGCAAATTCCAACTGCAAGGAACTTTTACAATTTCTGTTAACAATTTCATTTTGAGAATTCTCCAACAATGACTGTCTTACTATTTCCATAAATTGCAATTACACAAACAATTCGTCATACTCAACTACAAATTTTGTTGTCTTATGTAAATAAGTAATTTTGTTGTGTTTCAATTTTACAACATTCAATTTTAAAGACACTAGATCAATAAGCCTTCAATTTTGTTGCTTTTGGTACAAAACTTTACTGTGCAGCCTTTACATTTAATCAATTTTGATTTTACAAACACTAATGTCAGTGAATACTATTTTGATTACCTTCAATGGAAAACTTAAATAGGTCTTTGCTGCTTTCATTGGTTTCACATAAAAAAAATATTCCATACTTAAATCCTGGTACTGTTGTCTTAGCTTGTAGCTAGTTGTTTCTTTGTTGTTAAGCTCTGTTATGATATTCTATAGGCAGTTCTTGTTTATCAATGGCCTGTGGTTAGCTATTTTCCTAGTTTTATCTTTAATGCCTTTTACAAATTTTATGTATTTTGTTCAACAAAGCAATGTAAGCTTGTACATGGGGATTCTAATCAATGTTCATGGTATTATGATAAGATTAATAAAACATTTTCACAGTAAGAAGTTGTAAGAAATTGCATTCTCAAAGACACCTTACTTGAAATGGCACTGCTTGTAATTTGGTATTAACCATTGTCATTCAAATTAGTAGCAAGTCTTGTACTTGATCAAATATCTTTCAAGATCGATGTTTTTTAACAACAATATATAGACTTGATTACTAGTTAGAAGACTGGATTGACCCATATAAAGTTACTTTCTAGACGTAGCAATCATGACAAATTAGAATTTTAACATGATGATCTACTTGCAATAAAGGCTTTTGGAGTTCTATTTATCATATCATTTGTCTTGTCTAACTTGAATGTGATAAAAGCTTCTTTCAGAGAAATGCAATAGAAATTTCCTCATTTGATTTGAAACTAATGATTCTGGCATTGAAGAATTAATGATCCTCACCAAGGGAAAGAGCACCTACCATCAATAAGACAACTTATTGTTTTATACATTTTAATTATCTGTAATTTGTATAGTTTAATAAAATCTATACTGATTTGAGTTTCTAATAAAATCTTTTGATCAATTTCGTCTTTCATTATCTTAACTTTATTTCTTAAATTAATTAGCTTCCTTGATTTTCCAAATTTCTGATTTCCAAGAGAAATTCTTAGTCCTTTGCATCTAAATATTCAAATAAACAAACAATCTTTTTTGTTTTACAGTTTACCTGCCTCTTCCTATATGCTTTGTCTCCTAACAGTAAACTATTTTTTCTACTTATTTTTTGCTGGTAAGGATTTCATTCTAAATTTTGTAAAGAAGCAATGATTTTCAAGAATAGACAAGTGTTTGGAAGTTCAATTTCTGCAGTGCAAGTTTTCAACAAAGGAAACGGGGTTAACATTCTTGGTGCCCAAGTTTGATGGCATTCTAGGGCTTGGATTTCAGGAGATTTCTATTGACAAGGTTGTTCCAGTTTGGTGAGTGTTGTTTGTCTCTTCTCTATAATGAAATTTTTGATTGTGCCAATCTCTTACTCTGCTCCTGTAGTGCAAGCACACAACAAATTCTATCCTAGTTGTTTTGGCTTCTATAACAAGCTAAATTTTTATGATGCTCTTACACTTTGATAGTAAGTGTCATCCTTTCATCACTGCATAGGTCTGTGCATTTTTCATTCTTTTTAACTTATGTCCTATCTAACTTATTTTCTTCCTGCCTCTCGACAGGTATAACATGATTGAACACAGCCTTGTCTGAGAGCTAGTCTTTTCTTTTTGGATGAACAAAAATGCAGAAGAAGAGGAAGGTGGGGAGATTGTATTTGGAGGTGTTGATTCTGAAGACTTCAAGGGAAACTATACATATGTGCCTGTTACAAGAAAGGGATATTGGCAGGTAGGGTGTAGAATGATTTTGATATTTTATGCAAGGTTTCATGTATTCTTTTAGTAGACCATTCTTTGGGTGGAGACATGTTCACCCTTCCACTTTCCTAACTTATTATTCTACAATGTAAATTGTTTCAGTTCGATATGGGAGACTTTCTTATTGGTGTTGAATCAACGGGTGACAGTATGCTTTCTAGACCTTTTTTTGTTATAATAGTTCAATATTAGTCTAATGACACTTTAGAATTCAAATAATGAATGCCATTTTATTACAGGCTTCTGAGCTGGAGGCTGTGCTGCCATTGCAGATTCTGGAACTTCCCTACTAGCTGGTCCAATGGTAATTCTGGATCACCTTAAATTGTTGTTGTCATACTTCTATGATTCTGCAGATTACTTCCATAGCCTCCTATGTTTTCGTACATACAACCAAGGAAAGTTCTGCAAATTTTCCCTCCAATGGTTTTTTGAATTGGGGCGTTGTTGCTTCTAACCTCCATACTTTAGCTCAGAGAAAGAGATATATGAATGATGTAGGGTTCACATTCCTATTTTGTACAGACAAGGATTGGGAATTTATACACATAAATTATGCCATAAAATTATTTTATTGCCATTAAAGTTGTAAATTAAATTTCTTTTGTTAGTTTTCTACATTTAGATTCAAACATGGCAATATTTATTTCAACACCCTTAAACATCTAACAGTCAATCAATTGCATATGTCTTCAAAATTGACAACCCAAAATGCCATCAACTGTAGATACCCCTCAAAAGCAAATAACAGCCCCAAAACTAGTCATGCCACTGGCTGCCAACAGTAGGCAAAATTTGTAAGTGGCATCAAATGCCAATACCCCAAAAATATCAGTGCTTCCAAATCTGACCCCAAAGCTACACGTTGCAATCCACTGTGGAAGCCAGAAAACACAATTGAAACAATGATATCCACCATCAATGCTGCGGCAGCACAACAAGCTAATGATACTCAAGAAGCAATTGTCCCAGACCACCAATAATTTGCCCATGCCCAATTTGTAGTTATTTAACTATTACTACTGAAATATGAATCAATTTTGCAAATTAACTGGACTCCACTGAGTCTCTTAAATGGCAGAACAAGATTTCAAACACCTCTTTTACAAGTAACTTGATTTTTAAAAAAGATGAAAATGGTTCTTATAATCTTCTCCAAAACCCCACCAGTCATCAAGGATCTTTTGGGTCACTTGAAGAAGAAACTCATATTAGAGATTAACTCCTTGACCAAAAACTTTATTTTTACCCAAATTAACAAATGACTCCACTTTTTAGTTACAAGACAACTCCAGCTGTCATGGTCTATGTTTTGACAATTACAAGCATATGCTGATGCAAAAGGCTGCCATACCTAAAACATTAGAATTGTTTATCAAAAGAAAAAACAACTAAAACTGTAAGCAGTAAGAATAATCAAGATGTCAACCATAAGCATTAGAAAGACATGCGGTGACATTGCAACTTTAATAAGATCATAAGCAAATCAAATAGCTGGAAATATGTGCTAGCAGACAAAACAAATTGTGTACAAACATGAAACTACCATGAAAACATGTGTAAGATGCAACAGATAACTTTAAGGCATGGTAAAATGGACAAGTATACCTGATCTGGGGGCGTTAGGGGAAAGGGGTCTTATATTTTATTCATTGCCTGATCATGCTCTACATTCTATGAAAAGTGAATCAATTTCAGTTTTGTGCTTGAAGATCCCACTATGATTGTGCTCAATAGAATAATTTGCTTACAGTGATGTGGTTGATTAATACCCTGGGGCCTGTACCATGTAAGCTAAAACTTAGAACCATTATCATGAAGATCATATTATGATTATCAAATGGATTATTGGAACATTTAGTTTGTTTGAAATATTTTTAAAAAATTAAACTTTTATATTTTTAAAAAATTTCCATTTCCAAAGCTCAAGAAACACTGATATTATCTGGGGCAATTTTTATTCTTAGTTAGAAGTAAGAAGTCTAACGCAAGTGTTTGCTAATGCACTATAAAACAAGATAGAAAGAAAATTGCATAGCATAAGCAACCCCCATTTTTGATACATATTTGACTCAACCCTTTTATACCTTCAAATGCTTTGAAGACTTAGAATGCTTTGATACATGCTACAAAGTATATCTTTTTTGGTACCTACACTGCCAAATAACATTCAAGGCTACTGTGTACTCATTATTTTTTGAGCTACTTGGATAAGAATATCTTTGCCCCCATGTACAATTTTGTACTTGATCAGCTCAATTACTTAATGTACACAATTATAACTTTTCTACTCATGGCTTTTTTATTCATTATCACTTTTATTTTCTCCACTACCAATAAGCATTACTTCTTCAACAAAGACCTTTCTCATATGTATGTGGATTTGCATTTAGGGTGTTGTAATTTAGACCGTTTCAATTATGCACATCGTGGACAATTTATAGTTATTTGATGATATGTTTACTTTGGCTTCATGCTAGATTAAAACTATTGTTTCCACTTTTGCAGGATCCTAGTGCTAAAAGAAAATACCAATTAGTCTACCATGTTTCCTATGAAGAGGCTTCAACAATAGCTTCAACAGTTAATCATGTACCTTGTGGTCTTCGTCCAATGACTATTGCAATGCTTCTGTCCACTACTCTACAATCAGCAAAACATGCATATGAGCTCTATTCAGATTTCTGATATTTGATCTAGGCCTTCACATTATATGTTTTATGACACTTTTTGAACAAAACTTATATTTCTTATTCCTTAGAAAGGGGGCTTATCTAGGCTGAATTTTGTTCCTTTGCTATTATGATAAGCATGGATTGCAGAATTACCCAAACATCAATAGAATTATTCATTGTTTTCTCAATAAAATCGAACATATTTTCAGACCTTTGCATCCTTTTTTTAGTTCTAACTTTCTAAAACATAACTATTTTAAAACTTTTTGGCAGGAACTTCGCTGCCCTGCAGCTCTTGTTTAATTAGTTATTAATAAGTTAGCTTTCAACCAATCAAAAACAATAATTTTAAAATTTAAAAAAAAAAATCAATTTTATAAAGTGAACTTGCAAAATATTTAATTTTATAAATTATAAAAAGTGTTTTTCTTGAATATGATTGGCTCAAAGATTTTGTGTGTTATTGACAGATTTCTAGCAAAAATGAATGTTGCCTATGTTTAAGAAAATCAGCTATTATTGTGCCTATTTTTTAAGAAAATCAACTATTATTTTGCCTATTTTTTCTACCATATCTATCTATTTTTTCAGCTTATTTTAATGTTTGTCCATTTAACACATCAATGTGCTTATAGGTGTTATTGGATACAATGTTTAGTTATCAGCTTAAAAAATAAAAAATTAAATTCATATATTGTTATCATTACAAATAATTTTAATGACAATTAATAGATTTTTTTTATTTCACATAAATTATATTATACATATTTTTATTTAACAAAAATATTATATAAAATTTATATTTAAATAATTATTATTTAATTCTTTCTTATAATTATATTATATAATCAATAAATATTAATTAATATAATATAATTAATTTATATTGTATTGTACATATTAATATGTAACATAATTATAATAAATTTATATTGTATTATATTAAATTTATATTGTATTATTCTTTCTTATAATTATATTATATAATAAAGCAAAGGAAAACTCTGGGAGAATGTAGTAGGTGAGTTGTTAGGATTCTTATGAAATATGAATAATGGGAATAACATTAAGTAAATTAAGCTAGAAAATAGATAAATTAGAGATATATTAAATAATAATAGTAATAATAAAAACTATAAATTTAAATTCATTGAAGGTTCCACTAACTTGGAATATAGGCATGCAACTTTTTTTTCTCAATGAACTAAAATTAATAATTATTAATATTAATTTGTATTATTATATCAAGTTTTTATTAATATATTAACATCAAAAATATTATTATTATTTATATTCAAATAATTTTAATACAATTAATAGATTTTTTTTATTATTTGACGTTAACTATATTATACATATTGTTATTTCACAAAACTATTATATAACTATTATGTTTAAATAATAATTATTTCATTCTTTCTTATAATTATATTGTATAATCATTTTATTTTATTTATATTTTATTTAATATAAAATAATTGTAAAAATTATTATTTAAATTTATATATAATATAATTAAGTTAAAATTAATAATTATTAATATTAATATAAATACATTAGTTACATTTTGTTCTATTAAATTACAATATAGACATGCATTATTCTACAACTTACATGATTAATATATGATTATGTTAATATTATAATTAACAAAACTTATATTTATTTTTTATTAAATCTAATATACTATAAACTATAAAGGCGAGTACTAGCCACTACGTGGCACTTGTTTTATTTCTAAAGCCGAATAATAGTTACCAAAGAAAATCTTTCGTTCTTAATGTCAAAAAGAATGTAGGAGGTCATTTGCAGCACAATAATATAGATGAATAACATGATACAAATTTTACATGGATTTTCTATCCATTAAACAATAAAACACCCAAAAATAAATATTATACTTATATTCACATATTTCCTTCTTTTGAATTTTCCCAAAAGGTGGAATGTTTTTTTTTTGAAGGTGCAATGCACCCATATTATTAGGGGTAAACACTTTTGACCAGAGCTATGAACTGGGTACAAGAAACCACAAGATACTACCAAACCCACAAGTACAATGGCCCAACAAAGGCACAAGGCCTACAAGCACTTTGGCCCAATGAGGGTTTGAATCCTGGTAGTCGTCACTACAACCAAGCGACTTGACCACCGAACCATGCCCTTATCGGTGCAAAGGGTGGAATATTATACTAAGATTGTTATTTGAATAAAAATAGGCAGAATAAGAGTACCACATACTAATTATATAGCATTTTGAATACACAACCTTTACATTACATCTCCAAAAGTTCATCAAGAAACTTTAATGACAACTACAACATTTTCATCAAAACTGCAAAGGCACAATATGATTTCTTCAAAATCTACATGTATCCCAAATCTTCCAACCTACACAAGGAACGCAATACTTTTCCATAGCCAAGGTTGAGCTCACCTCCCAACCATTTGTTGGAAAACCAAAAACCCCTAACCTAGGAGGAAAAACATGAATCAAGTACAAACAAATCCAAGCCCAAACAACATTTAAACACATTACATACAAAAAAATTTACACCCACCTAAGGGGATTTTCACATAAATAAGATTCATCATGAACCCAACATGAGGAATGGAGGGTGGACTACGCATTCCATTTGGGGACTCAAATATAAACACCAAGGACAATCCTTCACATAGTTTCAACCCTTCATATACAACCCTTCATATAAATTTCTTCTTTCTCATTCCCTTATTCACCAAAACATTTTTGACATTCAACAACCACATATGGGTACTCATACCCCAATATTTGACCTTTCCTTTTTAAGGACGAATTAAAATGTCCCCATGGAGGTTCCTACCCCAAACCATCCCCAAAATTGGGATGCTCTACCCAAATTTGGGTGAGCTTATCCCAATACAACCTTTTTTTCCCAACAAGATACACAAAATCAAAATTTAAGAGAGAAAATTCCAAACACACCATTACATACACATAACATGCAAATTGAAACATAAAGAAATAAAGGGTGTGGTGATCCTAATTCAATCCAAGCTTAGAAAGGATGTGATAAGGGTGAGCACAACTCCTCCTCTTCCAAACTTTTCCTCCAATCTCCCAAGCCCCCAAAATCCAAGAGCCCTCAAAACCAACAGATTCAACTCTAAAACAAGGAATGCCAAAAAGAATCCCCAAAACCCTAGTTTTAATTTGTTTTATATGAATTCAAGTTTGAATCCCTTTGAATGGAGAAGTGACACTTGTCACTCATCCATTCACTCTTCCAAGCACACTCACCCATGTGTGCTTACACATGTGTGAGAGCTTGGGAGTCTTCTAAGACAACTTAGAGAAATGAGAATGGAAAGAGACTAGTCTCCATCTTACTTCTCAAAATCTTATTTTCGTCAAACCTCTTTAAGGCCTCAAAAAGAGTGCCCAACCATGGAATTGACTCAATATTTTAAGCTAAAAAGGTACCTACTCCATAGTTACTTGACCTAGGGCCTTAAACCCATAAAAACACTTTAAAAAAAAACTTTTCAACCCCCAAAAGATGCACTAAAGGTCAAATCCGAGATTTTCCACTTAGGTGGACAACTCACCACCTAGATGGACTGACATGTCAATTAAAACCAATTTACAAACATTCACAATTTACATCACGAATAAAATACATTATATAACAAAACTATAGTCCTTCCAATATGGACTATAATTCGGTTTGACTGGTTAGTTTACTTAGGGTTCCCAAAGATTACCTCCAAATTCCATTGGCCATGGAAGATGTACCTGCACACTAGATGCACACGTTAATCCATCCAAATTATTCATATATATATATATATATATATCAAAACAATTGAATCACAATTTCATACACACAAGTCTCACAATTCACATAGCATAGAGATCTCACATCATAACTGGAAAAATCACTAATCACATATCATATCCAATTTCTTTTACCTTAATTTTTAAATTCAACAAATTGCAACATGATTCATCTACACCACATGTTTCATGCATTCATCATTAAGTTTCTAAATTCAAATTAAACAACCTTAGTAACTAGCATAAAATTAGATCAATCATCATAGTTAGCTAACTAAGCATGTAGCATAATTATAATCAAATCATCATATGAACTCAAATGTCTAAATATCCTATCATCAATGGTATCATTAGGCATAGTTGATAATCAAAACTTAAAATAGTCTAAGTATTAGATTTATCATAGAAGTGGGCCTCGCATGTTATATGTGTGAGAAATAGTATTATAACTCAGTTGTTGCAAAACATTGTTACTAGTAAGTTGCCTTGCCAAATTTAAGATAGCTCCTGGAGGTAATGATTTTTGTTGAGGTGGTCTTATGATAAGAAGTGGCTCAGTACATTACTTGGGAGTCCAAATAATTAAAGGACTCTTAGGAAATTCAAAAGGAATCGTAGGTGGTCCAATAATCAAGGGAGATCTAATGTTCATAACCTCAATAGATTTATCCTCATTTTGATGATCTTCTAGTGAGGGGTATTAAAGGTTGACTTAGCCTCTTCATCTATACCATATTTCAAAAGAGATGTATCTATGATATAATATTCATTTGGCACAATATCTTCCCAGATGGAAGAAGAATTGGAAGAGGGATAAACAAATTTGCATGATTCTTAATGATTTTATTTCCCTTCACCAAGATACCTTCATCACAAGTAGGAGAGGTATTGGGAGAAGAACAACTATGGTTTTCATGATTATCCATTATCGTACCCTATTGCAATAAATTATTTTCACAAGTGGGAGAGATGTTGGGAGATGAATGGAGACTAGGCAAGGTGATGTTAAGAAATGTGTTAATGATCTCATCCTCTTGCACCATAATATCCTCCCAAGTGGGTGGGGTAGGGGGATATGGATAAACAATATTTTCATGACGTTCAATGAGTGTATCTTCTAACACCAAGATACCTTTGTCACAAGTAGGAGAGGTATTAGGAGAAGAGCAACTATGATTGCCATGATTGTCTATGTTTGCATCCTCTTGTATCAAAACATCCTCACAAATAGGAGAGATATTAGGGGATGACTGAAGGATAGGTATTCAACTAACATGCTTGTTAATGATATTTTTCTTGGCATACTTGAAAAGGAAAGACACTAACAATTAGAGTTTTGAGTGTGTTCCAAAAATGAAAAGTAATCTATCTAACTTATCCAATGCTTCAAAAATGTAAAAAAAATTCCTACAAATATGATGATTTATAATACTGAAATGCAATAGTTTTTTTTTTCAAATTTACAACAAATCAAATAAAATGACACTTTTCTTGCACATGCAATAGCAGTTTTGCAGAATTTCATAGCAGAAATAGGAATTCAAAATAGAGATAGTAATGTATATAGAAGTCTGTGAGGACACCTGTGTAGGGGCATATTCGCCCAAGGATGAATGGGTCCTTGTACAGAGGTTTTAAAATTGAAAAATGAAAATTTTGAGTTATTGTTTGTGCTCTCTATTTCAGGTTGTAGATTGTGAATTCTATGATAGATTTTTCCAATTTTAGGTATCTTAATGCAAGTGCAATTAGTGATAGGTAGTGAAAAAAGTGACAACTTTTGAAATACAATGTGAACTAAAATTTGAATGTAAGTGATTGAAAGACACCCTTGATGTAACTACAATGCAAGATGTATGCAAAATTTATGTTATATTTTTGGATTTTTGTGAATTTAAATGATGCAAAATGCAATTTTAAAACCCTAAATGGAATGCAAACTAATGCAATTTTGAAAACCCTAAATGAAATGCAATGCAATATAATGCAAATCTTAGATCTAGGGCTTGAATTATGGAAAATTTTAGAAGGTATGTAATGTTAACATGTCGGGTTCACTAAAATGAAACATAGAAAAATGTAAGTGGGGTGATCAATGTGGAAAAAGGTGTGTGATCTATACACTTAAACTTTCCTAATTTTATTAGAAAAAGAGATCCCCAAAGGTAGGATTGACTTTCACCCCTTATGTGAGTCAACCCTATTAGAAGATTTGTTGTTTTCCTTATGACATAAAATGGTAAAATTTGACTGAAATGCACTTTGGGGAGATAAACTAAAATGCTTAAAGAACTCAATTATGCAATTTAAAACTTGAAATGCATATTTAAAGAATAATACAAATAAAAACCACAATCTTCCAGTAGATCTAGGAAGGTTAAATTGTTGTGTACTTGTCAGCAAAAATGGGTGTTGAGTGTCCTACAAGGACTCAATTGCCCTAGGGAAAATGGGTCATTGTGCAGGGTTTTTCCTCAGCTTCAAGGGTCCTCTGGAGATGTATTTGAGATGTTGTTTTCCCTAGGTTTCACTATCGAAAAGCTGAAAATAAATTTGGGATCTAAGTTTTTTTGTCTTGACAACTTTGATGAAAACGTTGACAACTTTACAAAATTGCACTTTTTGATCAAATTTCAATCCTTCTTCACCTACAAATCTACCCATACAAAGAAAGGAGAAAAATGTTTATTTTTGGTGGATAAGGGTTTTCCTTGGTCAAACCCTAGTTTGGTAATTAAACCTTGATAATAAAATAATGATAAAATGTAAGGAATGATGAATGAACAAGACTTGTTACAACTCATCAAACCCTTTAATGGATTCCCTTAGAGGACTGAAGTCTAACACATCTCTCTAAGGATTGGGTCTTGCATGAAATGGATTTATTGCTTGATAGATCTTGATGCTTGAATTATTTCTTGAAAATTAAAACCTAATCACAATGTTAGCTCCAAAAATATGCATGAACACACAAATCTTAACATCATGATAGGATCTTGAATGATGCAATAAATTACTGAAAAATCTTCTCTTTAATTCTCTTAACAATAATTTGTGCTCTTATGAAATTTTCCTTAATGCTAGACTTTTCCTTAGACTTGAATTGATAAAATAACTAGCATTTTCCCCCATTTTCTACATACATACACAAGAAATTTAGAAAGGATTTTTCAGATCATATATTTATGAAAACAAAATAAATATAAAAACCAATATTTATTGACAAAATAAATATTTATTTACAAAATTGATTGGAGCTTATTGACAATTGGTTGCTATGAGGGAAAGAAAGTAGAATTATGGGTTCGTAAATAATATAAAAACATAAATTAATAGTTTCCTTCGTAAGTGTCCTTCAATTCTTGTATATCACCAAACGGATTTTTTCATACTTTAATTATATTTAAGGAAATTGTACACTACATGACAATTAAATTTACAATATATTTACTATCTAAATCATACATCTTTAATAAATGAATGTATTTTCATAAATAACTTCATCAATACCAGATACTATTGCAAAGTTTCACTATTTGCATGCAAATTTACAAATTTACAAAAGCAATAACCTATATTAAATATGAATATTATCTATTTCTTTAATTCGTTTATTTTAAAAGCACAAAGTAATAATTTCATTATAATATAGAAAATGAATTTAATACAGTTGTTACATACATAGAATGAACTGAATAATAAAATGAATATATCCATTTCAGCTACACTTTTGCAGAAATATCACATAAACTCTTACAACATCTCAACAAGACTTTTACAATCTACCCAATTGGGTAGTTTACATTATGGAATGGCTCTTCCAGTATAATTTACAAATTAAATGCAATTTAAAGATTTAAAAACTTAAAAAATAAAATACATTCAGGTCTCAATCCATTTCACATAAATTACATCACATTAAGACTATAGTCTCTCCAAATAGACTATAGTCAGAATTCATACGGTTTATCACATTGGGTTCCTTGAAGACCTCCAACTCTATTGGCCATGGAATTTATACATGCACACTCAATTTCACACATTAATATATCCAGTGAAATTATATAACTAAAGTGACTAAAATAAAATATTCACATCATACAATTTCCATCACACATTTTTAAATCACACCAAAATACCAATTCAAAATTATCACAATCTCATATATTCATAATCACTAAATTCACCTAATAATGTTAAGTAACAATAATATTAATTTCATAAGTTCATTTAAAAACTCAATAATCTTACTCATCCCAATATTGCAATTAACATCTATATCATAATTATCATTTCATCATGAAACCATCAATTATTCATCAATTCTACTCATGCATAAATAATCATCCATAACATCAAATATAAGATCTAACATTCAAATCATCATAATACAAAAATCAAATATAAAGTATAATGTCAAAAACATCATAATATGAATAGCATCATAAAGCATCAGTCTGTATCAAAACATAATGTCTAATAATCAATACGAGAATCAACCTATGTCTATCTAAAAGAATAAAGTAGCATAATATCTAGTATCAATTGGTGGATCTCACATCCTCCCCCTCTAGGAATGAGCTTCCTACTATAAGTCATCAAATAAGTGAGGGTATAATTCCCTCAACTAAGAGGCATCTTCTCATGTAACTGCAACCTCATCATGTCGGTCCTACTGAACCTTGACCTAGTCCATCTCTTGCCCTCGAAGGGCCTACATCCATCGAGCTAAAATATTAATGGTTTCCAACATTGGTTGCTCGTCCAACTTCACCTGGGGCCTCAATAGTTGTGGCTTGATGCTCTAATTGGTGGTTCTCGACTGCCACAAATGCTCGATGAAAATTGTTTGCATTACCCACCGTCTACTCAAAACCTGTTGTGTGTTGTCCTCCAATTGCAGAACCTTGGGAACACTCTCTAGAAAAATTCTCAACTTCACCACACACAAAGCAATAACCTCTCACCTACACCTCTGATGATTGAGTCCTGCCAAATTATTGTCCATGAATTCCAATAGAACTGTTATGCCTATTGCAAGTATGGGAAAGTTTGGTGGTGTTGTCATTGATGTCAACATAGTTCAGTATGTTGCAGATTGTACATGTATAGTTGAGATGTTGTTGAGATGTTCTAAGTACATGGAGCTATCCTTATGATGTTACAGATTTGTTGAAATGATGATTTTCCAAGTGATTTTGAGAAAATTAATAAAGAGAGAAGTTAGAGTTATGAAATTGTTCAGAATGTGCTCCAGTATGTGCTCCACATTTCTCCTGTGTTGATCCTATGCTTGTGCAGATCTAAAGGTTTTCTAATGGTGATCTAGTGGTGATATCTCCTGAGTTGTAGCTTTTGGTTTGATGAAGTGTGAAAGTTTTGTTCACTGGTGTGTGAACTATTCTAGTAGAGTTAGCTTTCTATAACTGGGAGAAATGTTTCTACTCCACAATCCTTCGTTGTTTTATTTTAGATCTTGTGTGATCTGGAATGTGTCTTATAATGGTGTAATATTGGTTCTGGAAAATATGTGTGTGGTTTGGTGATTTGGAAGTCAAGTTTTAGAGTTGTTTTATGTGTTTGCATAGTTTGGATGGACTGATGGAAGGAGTTCAGTGTTCGAAGATTGTTGCACTTGTTGGGGATGTATTTGAAGGAAATAGAGATGTGTTCTCGTGCATAATGAAGCATTTTGTGTCATCTGCATGCTATCTTCTTGTTCAGAAGCATGCACATCAATGTTCATTTTTTTTTCATTAGGTTTGGCCAACCTCATGTTTACACTTCATATGAAGAATAAAATTCAATTAAGGAAGCATGTGTTTGATCTGAGACATTATCTTTTGGTCTTGGATAAATTTTTTATTGGTCCACTCTCATTCTTTTCCACCATGGGAATGTTGAGTTTCCGACCTAATTTGAATTTATGAAATGAAGCTTATGTGACCGACCTTGGAGAAAGTTTTGAAGATTGAAGATGGTATAAATGCAAGTCGAATTGGGAAGAATTGGATGGTGATGCAAAGTTATGAGTAAGCCACAAATCAAAAGAGCATAATTGTGTGAAAGTGAGTTGAGGAAACAGTACTTCATTGTGTTAGATTCCTAAAGGCAGTGAGTTGAAGCTTTCTTCAAACTTTTAATCAAGGCTGCAGATGTGTGTTAATTGCTATGGTGGATCTTTTGTCTTTTTTTTGTATCAGTAGGTAGTGAACCTTTATATCTGGACATTGAGTCCTCTTCTGGGTGGTGAGCCTTTGTAATCGGTTTTTCTATCTCTTTATATGTGAGTTAATCCTCACCGTGATTTTTCCCTCATTTGGTTTTCCATTTAAAAATCTAGTCTTCATTGTGTTGATTTTACTTTATGTTATTTGTGTTTCATGTTCATACTTAATAATAGAATAGTGTGGTTGTGTAATTGATAAGTGTTGAACTTTTAAGTTTAATTTTTTGTGACAATTGATTCATCCCCCCTCTTAGTTGTCTGACGCCTTTTAACAATTGGTATTAGAGCTTTGGTTTCTTGGTGTAGAGCTTAACCGCTTAAGGAAAATCTAATGGTGCATAAGTTTGTGATCCCTATGTTTGATGGATCTGATTATAGTGATTGGAAAGTTAAAATGAGAGGATATATTGTTTCTCTTGATTACAAGACTTGGAAGGCTATTGAGATGAAGTATGTTGCTCCGACGAGTGGTCCTAGTACTATAGATGAGGTTTTTGCTTATGAGGAGAATAAGAAAGCGAGGTATGTTATTTTTAGTGCCTTATCTAAAACTGAGAAAACTAAGGTTATTTCTTTAGTAACTTCTCATGAAGTTTGGAAGAAGTTGGAAGAACTATATGAAGGAAATGAAAGAGTAAAATTGACAAAGAAGTTGGTGACAAAGCACAGATATGAGAATCTAAAAATGGAAGAAGGTGAAGATTTCACAAGCTATTTCCATAGGGTTAAGATGATAGAAAATGAAGTTAGGAATCAAGGGGGAAACCTAATACATAAATATATAATTGAGAAGATCTTAATAACCCTACCTGATTGTTATAGTGATAATATCTCAGTTATTGAAGAAATGTATGATCCTAAGAAGTATACTAAAGAACAGTTATTTGACACCTTGACATCATTTGAGATGAGAAAGTTCAAGAAAAAAGAAAAGAGAGAAACAACATTTAAGGCAATGAAGATTGAAGATGATCCAGATAGTAATGGTTCTGATGAGTTGGAAGCAAATTTCACTAGAAAGTTGAAGAAAGGTACTGGAAAGTATAAAGGTATGTTTCCCTTTAAATGTTTCAGTTGTGGTAATATTGGTCATTATGCTTCAAGATGTCCGAATAGAGTTGTACATAAGAAGAACAAGGATTATAAAGATAAGGATAGAAAGGATAAGAAATACAAGAAGATGTATTATGTTAAAACAAAAGCCATAATTTCTGGTGATGAATCTGAAAAATGAGGGTGATGATAGTGAATACTTATTTTTAGCTTTGGAGAATAAATCTATATCTGCTAACCCTGGAAAATGTGCAAGGAAGAATGCTCAGGAGAACAAAAAGAATAAGATAGAAGGTATCTTGGTCACCGCCTTTCATGCAAGACAGGATGAAGACTACTAGGTGATTGACATTGCATGTTCTAATCACATGACTGGAGATAAGATTAAGTTCACTAAACTTGAAAAGTATGATGGTGGTTTGGTCATGTTTGGTGATGATTCAAGAGCTAATATTTGTGGGAAAGGTACAATTAGTTTTGATGGAGTACACAACACTGATGATGTATATTATGTAAAGGGTTTGAGGCATAACCTTTTGAGTGTTGGATAGATGTGTAACAAAGGTTTTAAACTTGTGTTTCATAATAATACATGTGAGATCAAAGAAAGATTTGGAGATATGGTTGTTGTTGGAAGGAGAACTCATGGAAACATCTATTAGCTTAAGGGAGTTGATGGTCAATGCCTTGTATTTCAAGTCAATAAAGTTTGGTTATGGCACCAGAGGATGGGACATGTAAACTTTGATAATCTAGTCAGGATCAGTTCAAGAGATGTTGTCTGAGGTCTGCTTAGAATCACAAATCATGCTAATACTATTTGCAGAAGTTGTCAGTTAGGGAAATAGACAAGATGCAACTTTAAGGGAAAAGAGAAATCTACTACTGGAATGTTGGAGTTAATTCATATTGACCTTTGTGTTTGACTAAAATAGGAAGCCTGAATGGTGCAGGTATTTCATGCTCCTTATTGATGATTATTCTCAAATGACATAGGTTGATTTTCTTAGAGAGAAGAATCAGGCTTTAGATAGGTTTAAATTTTTCAAAGCAAGAGTGGAAATTGAAGTAAATTTGAGAATCAAATGTTTGAGATCTGACAGAGGTGGAGAATTCACTTCTTGTGAATTTAATACATTTTGTGAACAACATGGCATAAAAAGACATTTCTATGCTCTGAGAACCCCTTATGAGAATAGGGTAGTTGAGAGGAAAAACCAGATGGTACAGGAAGCTGCAAGAACCATGATGAAAGAATCAAATGTACCGGATGTGTACTGGAGAGATGCAATGCATACTGTTGTTTATGTTCTTAATAGAGTTCAAATTAGAGGCAACAACACAAAGACTCCTTTTGAGTTATGGACTGGTAAGACTCTTACTGTGAAGTACTTCAAGGTATTTGGAAGCAGATGTTACATTAAAAGAGATGATGAAAGTCTTGGGAAGTTTGATGCTAGATGTGATGAAGGATTTTTTCTTGGGTACTCTACTACCAGCAAAGCATATAGATGCTTCAATAAAAGATTGAGGAAGATTGTTGAAAGTGCTAATGTGAAAGTTGATGAAGACATGTACAGACCTATTGAGATAAGTGAAGTTGAACCTAATGATCCTATCTGTGGAAAAGTACCTAAAGAGAATAAGGAGAAGGAAGAATAAGAGGAAGAAGAACATACTGAAGAAGAAGAAAATGAACCGGAACCTGTTTCTAAGACTCCTAAGTATGTGCAAAAGAATCATCTATAGGAATAGATAATTGGAGATAAGAGTAAAGGTGTGAAGACAAGAAGTAAAGTAGCAGTTGAGGTAAATCTATGTCTACTCTCTAAAATTGAACCTAAGTCTATGAGTGAAGCATGTGAAGATGAGAGTTAGATGAGACCTATGAAAGAAGAGTTGCAACAAATAGAAAAGAATCAGACATGGGAATTAATTCCTAGACCTATGAATAAGAATGTAATTAGTTCAAAATGGGTGTTTTGGAATAAGATGAATGAAAATGGTGATGTTATAAGAAATAAGGAAAGACTAGTATGCAATGGATACTCACAAGTTGAAGGCATAGATTTTGAAGAAACATTTTCCCCTGTGGCTAGAATGGAAGCTATTAGAATGTTTTTGGCATTTTCTGCTCACGATTTCAAAGTATATCAGACGGATGTCAAGTCGGCATTTCTGAATGGTGAATTGGATGAAGAAGTATACATGGAACAACCTGAAGAATTTCAGTTATTTGAAAAATTGGATATGGTTTGTAAGTTGAAGAAGGCATTGTATGCACTGAAGCAAGCTCCTAGAGGTTGGTATGCAAGATTGGATAGATACCTGACAAAGAAAGGATTTAGCAAAGGCTCTGCTGACAGTAATTTTTACTTCAAAGTGCAAGGTAAAAAAATATTAATAGTGGTAGTATATGTTGATGATATCATCTTTGGTGGAAATGAAGGCATGTGTAAGAGATTTTTAGAAGAAATGCAAAAATAATTTGAAATGTCCATGATTGGTGAGTTGAATTTCTTTCTTGGTCTTCAAGTGAATCAAACTGATAAGGGGATATTCATTTCACAATCTAAGTACATGAAAGAGCTATTGAAGAAGTTTGGAATGGATGATTCTATACTGGTTAGTACTCCTATGGTTATTGGATGTAAGTTGAGCAAAGATAATGAATCTGTTAAAACTAATCAGAGCAAATACAGATCTATGATTGGTGGGCTATTGTATCTTACTGCTACCAGACTAGATATTATGCATGCAATATGTTTAGTTTCCAAATTTTAAGTAGATCCTAAAGAGGCACATGTTATAGCAGTAAAGAGGATATTTAGATATCTTAAAGGTTCACTGGATCATGGATTATGGTATCCTAAGGTTGTTGATTTCACCTTGAGTGCTTATACCGATGCAAATTGGGTTGGTTGTGTGGATGACCAGAGGAGTACCAATAGGGGTTCTTTCTTTCTTGGTGGAATATTGATTTCTTGGTTGAGTAAGAAACAAGACTCAATTTATTTATCCACTGCAGAGGCAGAATATATTACTGCAACATCCTACTGCACACAGGTTTTGTGGATGAAGCAAACTCTGAAAGACATTGGAGTAATATGTGATGAGCCTATTCCTATTTTCTATGATAACACAAGTGATATAAACATTTCAAAGAATCAATTTATGCATTCAAGAACAAAACATATAACTATCAGATATCATTTCCTGAGAGAAAAAGTGTTGGAGAATGAAGTCAGGTTGGAGTAAGTGACAACAAAGGAACAAATTGCAGATATATTTACTAAGGATCTTCTAAAGGATACTTTTGAGTATCTTAGGAATATGTTTTGGGTCATTGGCCCTCTAAACTAGGTGCACATGAAGGTGCATCAGTCTAGTGAGTTCACAGATTCTTCATTTATCTGGACTGATGAATGGGTCTACTCTGCAAGGGGAGTAGAAAAGGTTTTCATTATTATAGTATAAGTTGAATGGGTGTACTCCTAAGGGGGAGTGATCAGATTTTTTGATCTTTTCCATTGATTTCAAAGGGGGAGATAAAATCATGTGAAAAAAAATAATGGCAGAGGAAGAGAAGGTGTTCTCCCAGAATATTGTGTAGGATGTTGTCTTTGCTAGTTTTTCACATCATGTGTTTCCATCAATGACAAATGGGGATATTGTTGCAAGTATGAGCAAGTTTGGTGGTTTTGTCATTGATGTCAACACAGTTCAGTATGTTGTAGATTGTACATGTATAGTTGAGACGTTGATGATATGTTCTGAGTACATGGAGCTATCCTTATGATGTTGCAGATGTGTTGAAATGATGAGTTTCCAAGTGCTTTTGAAAAAATTATTAAGGAGAGAAGTCAGAGTTATGAATGTGTTTAGAATGTGCTCTTGTATGTGCTCCACATTTCTCCTATGTTGATCTTATGCTTGTGTGGATCTGAAGGTTTTCTAATGGTTATCTAGTGGTGATATCTCCTAAGTTGTAGCTTCTAGTTTGATGAAGTGTGAAAGTTGTGTTCACAAGCGTGTGAACTGTTCTAGTAGAGCTAGCTTTCTGTGACTAGGAGAAATGTTTCTGCTCCACATTCCTCCACTGTTCTATTTCAGATTTTGTAGATATGGAATGTGTCTTATAATTGTGTCTCTTGGTTTGGAAAAAGATGTGTGTGTTTTGGTGATCCGGAAGTCAAGTTTCAGAGTTGTTGTATGTTTTTGCATAGTCTGGATGGATTGATGGAAGGAGTTTGGTGTTTGAAGATTGTTGCATTTACTGCAAATGTATCTGAAGAAACCAAAGATTTGTTCTCATGCATAATAAAGCGTTTTACATCATCTGTGTGCTATCTTCTTGTTGGGAAGCATGTACATCAATGTTCATTTGTGTTTTCATTAGGTTTGGTCGACCTGGTGTTTACACTTCATATGAAGAATAAAATTTAATTAAGGAAGTGTGTGTTTTATCTAAGACATTATCTTTTGGTCTTGGATAAATCTTTTATTTTTCCACTCTCATTCTTTTCCACCGTGAGAATGTTGAGTTGCTGACCTAATTTGAATTTATGAAATGAAGCTTATGTGGCCAACCTTGCAGAAAGTTTCTAAGGTTGAAGATGGTATAAACACATGTTAAATTGGGATGAATTCGATGGTGATGCAAAGTAATGAAGTAAGCCACGAATCAAAAGAGAAGTGTGTGAAAGTGAGTTGAGGCAGTAGTACTTCATTGTGTTAGATTCTTAAAGGCAGCTTGATGAAGGTTTCTACAATATTTTAATCAGGGTTGTGGATGTGTGTTAATTGTTGTGGTGGATCTTTTGTTTTCTTTTGTATCAGTAGGCAGTGAGCCTCCCTGTTGGACAATGAGTCATTTTTGTAGGAAGTGAGCCTTTGTATCTGGACAACGAGTCCTCTTCTGGGCAGTGAGCTTTTGTAATCAATTTTTCTATCTCTTTATATTGTGAGTTAATCCTCACCATGGTTTTTCCCTCATTGGGTTTTCCACGTAAAAATTAGGTGTTCATTGTGTTGATTTTACTTTTTGTTATTTGTGTTTCATGTTCATACTTAATAAAAAAATAGTGTGGTTGTGGAATTGATAAGTGTTGAAGTTTTAAGTTTGAATTTTTGTGACAAATAATTCACCCCCCCCGCTCAGTTGTCCTACGCCTTTTAACAATGCCCTCCAGAGAAGGATTGGTGTGATCATGTTGGGGTGGCACCTTGTACCATATAACACTAATAATTGTGAGGACCTTGTGGTTTCCATCCTCTAGAGTGGTCACCTTGAAAATCCTGCTAAGGTCTAGTCCTGTGGTGTTGCTATTGTTGTGGTGACCTAGATGGTCTTATAGCGGGTCTAAATCCTCCTTTCAAAGGAAAGGGAGGTCAATGAAATCCCTATACATGTGTACCCTAATTATGGTTTGGAACCACTCTCGTGTGTCATGGTATTTCCCCTAAATTTCCTTCACAATAAGGGCCTTCTCCATAGAAAACCAAAGGTTCTCTATATCAACAATACGTATAGGTCTTGATATACCGACATTCAGTCCTCAGATGAAACGGTTGACAAGAAGCTTATCATCCTAAAGATAGTCTACATACTATAATAACTCTAGGAACAACTCTCATACTGTGCTACTATCAGTCCCCTCTACTAAAGATCATGAAACTCATCAATGCAAAATTTTCTAAGGTGTTCAAATAAGTAGTGTGCTCTTAAATGCTCAAGAAAAGTCTCCCATGTAATGGTGTCCATAGTAAGGTGATACTTTCGCTCCTCCTGATGCCACCATGTAGATGTTGTGTCTCAACGTAAATGTATAGAAAAAAATGATTTGAGATTGCTTGCATACACATGCAATCCAAAACACCTCTTGAGACTAAGAAACCAAGCTTTGACCTCAATACCATTTTTGGTTCCTTCAAAATTTGGTGAACGTAAGCATAACAACTCCCTAATTTGGTCACCTGCATCCCGAGCTTCTCTAGGCTCAATTTCTATCTCTTGTTGAGGTACATATGGTGGAGGATCCAAGTAGACTGGTCCTCTCTCTCCCTCGTCATATTTCTTGTCAAGAATACAATGGGGAATCCTACTATGATTTGATCTGTGTGCTCCTATAGAACCCTATTTCTGCTCATGTTAGGGACCCTCCTCTGCATTTGGTAATCTAGCATGTATTACCCCAATCAAATCCTCTAATGTGTGGAGGATTTGTGAATTGACGTTCAGTGGTGGCTCATGTTGTGGTACCTCTAGAACATTTGGTATTGCTAGTGGTGTCACAACTCTCTCTCCCTCTACACCATGCCTACGACCCTTTTGTGTCTGAGGTGCCATCCTACATGATAACAATATAACAAACTATTAACGTCATGTACTCATGGGAAATAGAGTCATAATCATTAATAAGGAAAGATGAAGGTGAAGAGAAAAAATAGAAGTGATCTACTTATCTCAAGCATCAATGAACATCATTCATAATGTTATCTACTTAGTTATTCATTATTGAACTACCCAAAACCATGTGAAATTACATAAAGAGTTATTACAACTTGTGTAACAAACTTTAAAAAAAAATCAGATTCCTCTAGTATTGATTAAAGCAAATGTGTTGAATAAAGCATTCCATATCTAGCAAGAATTTTGAGTGTAGACAATAAAAATGTCTCAAGCTTGTGGATGTCATTTTTGTACTAATTTTCGTCTTTCCATAGTTAAATAATTATTAATTATTTAATTATCATTAATTCCATATTCTACTATTAATTAAATAATTTTATATTATTTAATTTATTCACTTTAACTTTATTCTTCTATTGACTAATTAAATAAATTATTATTATTTATTTATTTATCCATTCTCACTTTTCTAAAATTAAATAATTAATTTTAATTATTTAGTTATTTATCCTCCACTTCCTAAATTAAATAATTATTTTAATTATTTAATTTATCTATATTTATCCACCCTCTCTAAATAAATAAAGTTATTTATTTTATTTATTTATCTCATCTTGCACATGCAATAATAATTAATTATTAAAGTCCCATACAAATTTAACTCACCTTTTGATTAACACTTTCTTTCACCTCACTTCTCATGCAATCAATTGATTCACACTCATTCTAAGTTATCTCCATAATTAGCTCACTTAACTCCCCATGCAATGAGTTAACTAATTCATCTATTCTTCTCAATAATTCTCCACTATCGATCTCTTCACTTCTTTGAATCCTGATTATTCATCTAATATGAATTTCTATAAAATCAACATTCAACCTCATTTCAATCCAACCACATTCTTTGAGATTTTGCTATCATTCATCCATCTTGAGCTTATTGTGAATTGTGCACACTTGATATCTAAGAGCAAAAAAGAAAAATTGAGAAGAGTAGTGAAGGTGAACCAAGTTTGACATAGGAAGGAAGGTATTGTTGTTATTGATCATTTGATTTCCTATGTCATTTGTGCTTCATTGTTAGATTAGGGTCTTTTGGACTTGAATTTAGACAATTTTTTGGTTGTTAATGGTTCATGCCTTTCTCTAGATTTCCATGTTGACATTGAGTTTACACACAATAATGAGACATAAAACTTGAAATGGAATTACAACATTACTATAACAGTCGATCAAAACCAATGTGTCCATGCAACTATTCTCTATAATTAATCTTTTGTTAGATTCTAATCTTTAGGTTATTCCCCCACTCTCTTGTAGCATCTAATGATGAAAATGATTATGAAAATGACAATAAAACCCAAAAATAGGGATAAACCCTAAAAATGGATCATTTTAGTAGGACCAAATTGATGCTTGGGGAAGATTCCCCTAAAATGAATGCATCTAATCAATAGGTGGCATCTACAATAACTTATGGTGGTTGAGGGAGAAACACCATAAATACAAGGAAATGAACCAAGGGCATTGTTGTGTGGTCTCACAACACACCCCAAGACTGTAAGGCTTGGGGACCCAAATAAAAAAATTAACGCTTATGGTAGATGCTAGTTGGTAGAAGGATCACTGAAAGTTAAAGTTAAAAGGGAAGTCTTTGAAGTAATTTGTGTATTTGAATGTATCGGGTACTAGGTACCGAGTATCGGAAGGTTAGAATGGTTGGAATGTTTAATGTAAGGTTTGGTAAGTTGTTCCTGTCCGGAAGTGAAAGTCTGAGAAATGTGAAGGCTTCGGTAATAATCTAGATCAGAGAAAAAATTGTTTTGGTAAAAGGCTGAAGTTTGTCGGGTACCAGGTACCGGGTAACAATGTTGAGTGTTTAGGTCAATTGTAAAAGTTTTCCCAAGGAGTTAAAATGTTCGGTAACCCGCCTAAATGAATAATTGCATGAGAATGTATTAGAAACATGTTATTTATGATTTTTTCTTTTAACACTGATTTATTGATGATGGGTTTATTTTTATGAGAATTTTATGAATTTTTAAAAAAATGGATTAATATATGGAATTTTATGTGCAGGAGGAATGAATTGTGATGCAATATTCAAGTATTGGACAGTCAGAAAAAATTGGAGCACGAGTAGTGACATAACTAGGTTAGGTTGTACACTCTAGGAGTCCATGAGAAGGAGGAGCTTGAGATGAAGAAATACTAGGAATCCTGGTATTGCGCATGCAATGAAGGGGAGTACCTGCATCCAAGGTAATTTACCTTCGAGTGTATCAAGCCTGAGTCAAAACCCAAGTGTAGGAACAAAGTGTTGATGGACTGTATATCTATATCCAATTCCACCTGATCATTTTGAATATCTGATAGAGGAAGTTCCTACATTTTGTTTGACAAATCTACTTAGCTCCAAGTTAATGTCCTAACTATATTTTAAAGATGGAGATCCCAAAATATTTCAAAGTGTTGAAGAAGGTTGGCATCCATTGACTTATTCACCAATTCTCCTGCCAGTTCTCATATTCCACGTGCCTTGTTGTGATTCGTCCCTTGGATTCTCTCTCATGTGTAGTTTGAATTTTCCAAGCATCTTGTTCTTATAAAAGGTCGGGAGATGTTTCACTTTAAGTTAAGTTTAGAATTTTTGGATGTCGAAGAACCAAAACTTTTTCAAGTTTTGTTCTTTTTCCTATTTTTTGTTCCATTCTAGATTAAAAACATGTATGTTTCATTAGAAGTTAATCAATATTAGAGCCAATTTGAAAGCTATTTCTTGATATGAAATATTACGTAGCTAATTGTTTGTTCCTATTAGACAAGACTGTGTGTTGCGTCATTTAAGGGTGCATACTGACACTATCTGGTGGAAAATGATCCCCCTTTTATTTAAAATCTCACATCATTCTGTGCTTAGATGTGAAGTAATCTGGAGATGTATGGAATGGTTTGCTCTGGTTTTGTTATTTCTTGAGGCATGTGTGGATAATACTTGGGAGAAATTTTACTTTTTCAATAATTTTTTATGCTTTATTTTAGAATAGATGTTTAAATTTCAAAAAAAGAGATGAATGCATGGAGTTTTATTGTTTTATTGTAGATCTTTTGATTCCATGATATTTTTTAATGCTTAAAGCTAAATCTACTTGGATTAATGCAAGTTATCTGGAGTTCATGAAATGTTATTACAATTTGATGATTTCTTGAAATTGTTAAATGACCAGACTAAGATTTAGCCCAAGATTTAGGTTGTCCCGGTGCAATCTTTCAAGTAGGATAGATTCTCGCGGTGTCTGTGAGGATTTATCTATCTTTTGGTGTGTGACTAACATTGTCATCAATAGGTGTGACAAGTGACAATGGTAGTTGTTGAATTTAAAATCTGAGTAGACACCTTAGGCACCAAAAATGCACCACAATTCTTGGTTGGTGGAAAAAGTACCAACAATAATTTGATTTATCTTGAAAATTATTTGGGAAGAAATCACAAACCAAAATCATGAAAATAAATACAATCAGATAATTTTGCAACTCAAAAAAATGTATTGCAATCCTTTGGAGGCCATCAAGACAAGTTTGAAAACTCCATTATGATCTAAACATATATGGATCAACATAAAACTCCCACAAGGTCCTTTATGTGGGAAACCATACTCAATCTGGCATTAGCAAGAAATACAGGCCTATCGGGTTCATGCAGAAAGTTCATGTTCAAGTGAGCACTAACCTCTTTAGGAAAAATGTAGTTCATATCAATCTTTATTAGCCTCATTTAGGTTGGAGGGCTTCATCAGGTTGCTATAAAAAATTGGCCTCCAATTGGAACATGAAAAAAAACCAAGTGCATCCACAAAAATACATCACAGTCGATTCAAATAGAAAGTCTCGACGATGATGCCAACAAGGGGTGATGTTAATAAATGGATAGGGGAGCTTTGGATGAGGTGTCATCATGATGATATAATTAAGGTGGGATAACATTAGCATGATGTCATTAAGGTACAAATGCAAAAAAAGTGAAGTGGATAGAGCTTGCAAGGAAATCAGGAGAAAGTAGAAATTGCAGGAAATTTAATGACACGTGGAAATGAGCAAGTTCATCTAGAAATTCTTGTCAATTGAGTGGGTAGATCTTTTCCGCAAAGAAAAAAATACAAATGAAACAAAATAAAGTGGGTTAAAAGGGAAATTTTGATGGGAAAAGCATCTTTCCAAAGCTTATACTTAGTTGGTGTTTTACATTTAAAACCTTTGTAGGAAATACATAGTGACTTGGACCATGAAAGAGAATGATTCAAAATTGCATATTTGCAAGGAAAAGAGCTTGGATCGGATGGAAGGGAAAAAATCACATGGGAATAACTTCCACTTGTTAGGGAATTTTGCAAAGGTTCAAAAGGTAATTGGGATTGATTTTTTATGCTCTACCAAATTATGAAATCAATTTTGACAAATGACTATCCATGATTGATTTCTCAAGTTAGCTATAAACTTGGGAAAAATGAATAAGGCACAAAAAGGGAAGGTACTTAAGAAAACATACAAATTTCAATTTGAGTCCCAAAAGGGATATAAAATTGACAAGGATACATTACAAATAAATTAAGGATTGTATTTTCAAAAGAATACTTGGATAGAAATACATTTTCCTTGTTAAGATCAAATGGAGGGTGGGTGAATTGGATATGATTGTATAGGAAGGTGGATGTAACTATTTCCATTTCATGCCATCTTGATGACCCATCATTGAAAAATGATTTGAGAGATCTCACATTGGTCACCTTGCATAAGTTTCCCTTGGAAGTCCTAAATTTTGGCTAATTCTTGAGGTCTCGGTCTTTTGGTTAGTTTTCATAACTTTGTCAGTCATCACCTAGGTTTTCATAACTTTTTTGGTTGTTGCCTAGGTTCTCGTAACTTCATTAGTCACCACTTAGGTTTTCATAATCTTTCCTTTTCCCAACACATCACACAAGGTTCATCTTTTCAAAGTTCTAAAGTGTGTTAGTGTTTATAAATGTTTTCTTAACATTTGAAAGTCATGTCCAAGTAAAGTTGAGTCATTTTGGAGTTTTTCTCAAGTTACAAAACTTGTGTCGATCTTTAAAAAAGTTGTTTAAATAGTATTTTTCTCCACCCAATGATGATTAAAAGCTTTGAAAGCATCAAATAAAAGGTTTTCGGTGTTTCATATGGGGTTTCAAAACCCCTGGCAACCATCGATAGGGTTACTACAACTTGGATTTTGATCAAAACGTAGCACCGGGTCTTGGGCATCGAAGATCAGGCTTCTCGCTTTTTCCTTCCCTTTTCCTTCTACCCATCAACAACCATGCCTTCAAAGGATTCACCCAAATCCTAATCTTTTGGATGTCAAAGTTCAGGCTTTCACCTTACCTCTTACCCAATAAGGGGTAACCTCTCTCCTAACTCCCGACCATGAACTCACGTTTCGGTGGTCAAATATCAGGCTTCTAACTTTTTCCTTCCATCCTTCCCCTTACCTCCTACCTAGTATGAGGTATCTCTTCCCCCTGACACCCGAAAATGGACAACTTTCAGACTTCATGGTTTTGCTTTCCCTCCTTCCAGCTGTCATCAAGCGGTACTCCTGATGCCCAAGGTCTAATGTTCAACACCATGCAAAAAGTAGTAATGGGATGCCTAATGCCTAACCTCTAATAGGAACACATCTTCGGGGTTCCAAACCATTTATTTCAAGATCAAGCAGGGGTTTCCTTTTGGGCTTGATTCCTCGACCTTCCATGTTTTGGTGTATTTTTTGTGGTGACACCATTAATGGTTGAGTGACCTTCTCACCTACTTGTTCAACATGCGTGGCTCAAGAACAATATTTATTGCACTTCTTGTTGGTTTTGGTCAATTTCATGGGTGCCCACACCCATTTATTATTGATTATTGTCCTTCTCTTGCCCTATAACTAGATTATTAATTTCATGGGGGCATTTTTGGAGGGATTTTAGACAACATTTATTGCAAAAGTATGGCGTGCAAGTCTTGGTACATCATGGGCTCATCCTTCAGCATGGTTTTCATTATCTGGTCACCTCAACCCTAATTTGGATGGATTTCTACTAGTTGCTAACCCTAGGCAGGGTTAGGGTTTAGCTGGAGTCTCCTAAGCTATGCCTGAGCTATAAAGGCAACATTTGTATATTTTCAAGGGGTTCTTCCTTTAGGTTCTCTCATAGATTTTCTCTAGTAGGCTTGTGCTATTTCAACATTATGCAACTGTAAAATTGGCTTCATTCCTTTATATCAATAAAATATCATCATTTTCACCTCTTTCTCTATGTTTTTATCATGTGCAATGTTAGGTACCTCTATGCATGCATTTTTTTATCATTTCTATAGGTTGCATCATTATGATAGCTGGTTGTAAAAGTTCTAACTGTGGGTAACTCCTACCCCTTTTAATATTTCAGACTCTTAGCCTTCATGCTTCCCCTGTAAATCTGATAAGGTAGAGAATCATGCGAGCCTTTTTAGGTGATCTTGTTGATATTTTTTGTTGTAAAAGCAGGAAGAAACAATTCAAACATGGTGTATCACTATTTCCTTTATTTTATGCTTTCCTCCTTCTCCCTTTCCCCCCCAAAAAATCATAGTTTAGGTTAGTATAGAGCTTTGTAGTGTTGGGTTGGACCATCCATTGTTGCACCTAGTTTTGAAAGGAAGACAACCTTCTCCGAAGATTTGACCTCACTACCCAAGGTCCCACACCTTGAGGTCATTTCTATTGTTTCACTAGAATTTTTAACTCCTTGTTCAGTAGGGTGCAATTCTGAGTGACAATAGTAACAAATGGGTAGATAGGATGGGGTAAGTGGGATACACAATATTTCCTCCAAGTGTAGGGTGCTCATAGAAAGGGTATTTACACATAACAATAATGTTCTCAATCTTTATCATAATACTTGTCCAAGGCATTGCAAGAATAGTTTTTACCCTTAGATGATTTTTGTCTCTTTATTCTTTTTTAATTTTTTTATTTATTGATTTTGGGAGGGGTTGCATGGAAGTGGATTGAAGGTTATATGGATTGGATTTGGGATAGATTATTGTGGATGGGATATAAGGATATGGAATTATATTAAGGATATATGCATTTGGATGGAGGAATCAAGGGTCTATTTCCATGGAGATGAGATAGTATCCCATACTAATGAACTATGTTGGATGGACCGTGTTGCTAGTCATTATATTTATGGATTTTGATAGAAACCTTTTTTATTACAAAGTTGGATTCCTCAAAATATAAATAGGATACCATCATATCTCTAATATTATAGGATTCTCTTAAGGTGGATGAAGGATGATTAGGATTAGGTCAAATTTATAATGAAAGGGATGTGATATGTTGGATAATGGATTGGTGATGGTTAATAGGTGGATAGAAGGATGGGACGAGAGAGGCATGAGAAACTGTGATGAGATACAAATGAACTAGGAACAATAGTTTCACATACTATGATGGAAATTGAATCTTGGAATTAGGATTTAGGATTTGGTATGTATAGGATGTTGTGGTTTAGATGGGGGGTGAGGATTGTTGATTTAGGTATGTATGGACCTGAAATGGATTTGGGATTTGTAGGATAGGGATGTTTGGATTTAGATGAAGAATGTTTGGATTGGGATGATGAATATGGATTTTTGGATTTGGTGATGGAGGTAGCATTTGGAGAGAAAAATTTGGATGTTATTATTTGATGTATTATTTATTTTTTCTTTAGAATCTACTTTCTTCTTGTGCTTGTTTTTGGACTAGTGGGATTTTGTTCCCTTTTTTATTTATTTTGAGTTTGGATTTAATTTTTATTTTCTCTTTCATTTCAAAGATTTATTATATGGTGATCCTTGGATTTTTTTGGATTCATGTATTTAAATGTGTTTGCATCCAAATCACTTCCAAATTTGATGGTATGGTCCCATGGGGAGTTATTATCTTGACTCTCAGGAATTGAGTGATGACTTAATCATTTTGGAATAGGCCAAGAATGTTTGTTTATATTTATACTAATTTGGGATTATAAATTATGGATGATGAAGGTTAGGGATGGGTTCAATGAAAGTATTAGTGATGGGGTTGAAAGGATTGGTAGTAGTTCATGGAAGAATTGGTGGAAACAACCTCTTGATAAGAGTGATGAGAGGGATTGTTTTGGGTGGTGGAAGAATTTTCCTTAACATGTGTAAGTTTTAGAAACATATTTTTCATGGGATCTATAGCTCAGGACTTGAAATCATGAATTTTATTTGATTTGGATGGGTTCTAATATTCCTTGCTTATGAATTCCTTACCCTTTGTCTTGATAAAACAATTTTTAAATATGTTAATTGTAATAATATACTTGTTATTTTGGAAAAAAGACACAAATCCATTTTTAGGTGGATAGAGTTCTTGTGGTCATAGTTTCCTTGACACTACTATATTTGACTACAAATTCTGATGAATGTTTGGTGAGATGTCGACAAAATATTGTTGACTTACAGACGCAACACTAATTTAAATTTCGTCGCTGGATTTTCGTCACTTTAATGACCAATTTTTATACGTTGAAACCACAACCCAGCATCGTCGGTCAGCACCATGGAAAATGTTGGCAGTGTCCGTCGCAAAATCAACGTAACTTCATCCATCTATCAACGCAAAAAATCACAAAACATTGCAAAATGCCCATTTGAAATCATCAAAAAAACACCAAACGTTTGTCCATTTTCCGGCGAGGTGGAGCAAATTGTCATTTCCATTATGATGAAAACTATGTCACATGTACAACAACCTCATCACAAATTTTTGTGGTTCGTCAGGCTATGTTCATCGAAATTGTAACGAAACCCTGCAGTTTTTTTTTAAAATTATTCGTTTAAACATCTTCCCTCCCTAACACAGTTATATGTATGGGTTTTGTTCTTTGCATAAATAATTTGGCCGATGTATCTGTGTGTGTGTCGAAATGTGTGTAGAGTTAGTTATCCTAATGTCAACACAAACCTTAATGAGACAGTTTACATTCAAAGTTTGAAGCAAGTAAAACTAATCTATTTTGTAATGCAATCAAAATTTTCAAATACGTATCATTGTTCTCTAATTCTAGGGATTTATTAAACCATTTGGCCCTCGGATTTCTATGAGCATAAAGGTTGTTAAAATGACTACCTAGAAAATGAGATTTTATGCTTAATATGCAAGCTAAGATGATTTCTATGTGCAAATGTGTGGTGGAAGGATTAATGGTATGCTCTTAAATGAAACAAGATGATGGAATTGATGATGAATGCAATGATAAATGAAGGATGATGTTGGTGATGGATGAACATGTAGAGATGAGTGAGATGATATGCAACTATAATGAGCTATCTATGATTATGCATATGCTCAAATGCAAACATAAAACAAACTAACCTAAAATGTAACTATGATGCAATGGAGATGATAAAATGTAACTATGAAGCAACTAATTAATCTAAGATGAGAATGCAAAGTAACATATGATATCCAAGCTAAGTATAAGACTCCATGAAAGCTCCAAGCTCCTACGAAAAACCTGCATGGTAACAATACTCAAAGTGTGGATGGAAAATGGCATTATAACACTATTCCAATTTGTATTTCAAAATAGCATTATAACATTACTCAAAAGGTGGATGATAATGCAAAGGATGAGGGGTGTATTTATAGAGTTTTGCAAGCATTTTGTGAGGTGGAACCTATCAACGGTTCATATTCAAAGGAGACAAGATAAACGGTGGAGATGAAAGGAATCAGGATGTTGTCCCCTTGACCAAGGACAACATGCCATGTGTGTGAAGAGAATCCCCTTGACCAATTGGAAGCATGTCAAATGTATGAGATTCCAAGTGTGTGAAACAAAGACCCATGTGCTCCAAATTTGTTGGAAGTGTGGGGGAATAAAGCCATGTGCTTTTTCTTATTGGTGGAAGTATGTGAGGATAATTCTAATTAATAATTAGGCTTATTTATTTTCATGTGACCTTTATGAGGTGGGAAATAAAAAAGTTGTAGAAATGTGCTCTAATTCTAAATCAGGATTAGGGAAGATTAATTAAATAAACATGTTTAGGGTTTTTTGTTTATTTAATTTAGAAGAAATGTCCCCTTGACCAAGGACAACATGCTATGTGTGTGAAGAGAAACCCCTTGACCAATTGGAAGCATTCCAAATGTATGAGATTCCAAGTGTGTGAAACAAAGACCCATGTGCTCCAAATTTGTTGGAAGTGTGGGGGAATAAAGCCATGTGCTTTTTCTTATTGGTGGAAGTGTGTGAGGGAATAAAGCCATGTGCTTTTTCTTATTGGTGGAAGTGTGTGAGGATAATTCTAATTAATAATTAGGCTTATTTATTTTCATGTGACCTTTATGAGGTGGCACATAAAAAAGTTGTAGAAATGTGCTCTAATTCTTAATCAGGATTAGGGAAGATTAATTAAATAAACATGTTTAGGGTTTTTTGTTTATTTAATTTAGAAGAATGTGAATTAGGAGAATTAAAAGGAAAGTGAACAATATAAATAAAGTAAGACCTTGTTTATATGTAGTCGAAGCATTAATCAAATAGGTTGTATTTAATTAATTGAATACAATGACCATTTTCAGGTGTATACATTTTTCCCCTCTTTGAAGTGATGTGTTTACACATTACTTCAAAGAAGATTTTGATGTTGATGTTCAGAACATGCGAGATTTCGATGCCCCAGATTTTGAATTTCAGGTATTGATGATATTATGCCCCCTCAAGAGATAAATCGGTGAATACAAGGATGAGAAAATGAAGTGTTGAATGATGTGATAAGTGTTGTGATGATGCAATAATGATCCAATGTCGATTTGGTGAAGGTTTGATGTCAAAGACGATTTATCTCTCGAAAGTTCATTGCAAGCTCTTTCTTTGAATAGTGTTGATTAATTACCCCTCCTTTGTGGTAAAAATGGGAAATAAATCCCACCATAATTCCCTCCATTTTACCCCAAAAAGGTGAAAATGGGTAAAATGGGATTCATTTGCACATTTTGAGTTTGGAGAAGTTGAAGATTGGAGAGCTTAGAGGAAGATGTGATCCCATACCAAAAGCATCATTTTGAGCGTCTTCGCCAACCTGATCAACCTGCTGCCTCTGGACCTACGGTATGCTTTACGAGAAACCTCTTTGTTAGTCATTTTCTTGCCTTTTAGAAGCATTTTGAATGTCATAGATAGATGTTGTAGCTTATGGGATGCTATTGATGCACTTTCGGGGGATGTTTTTGTCGTTTTTGAGTGTTTTTGAGCATGTTTAAGAGTTTTGGCACCTTTGGGGTCTCGAATGGCGCCTCTTGTAAGCTTGAAATTCAAGTTTTCATGTGTTTTAAGAGTTTTGGCACCTTTGGGGTCCCAAATGGCGCCTCTTGCAAGGTTAAAATTGATGTTTTTGAGCCTTTTTAGAGTTTTGGCGCCTTTGGGGTCCCAAGTGGTGCCTCTTGTAAGCTTGAAATGGGTGTTTTTGAGCCTTGTGAGAGTTTTGGCACCTTTGGGGTCCCAAGTGGCGCCTCTTGTAAGCCTTGAAAATGCATGTTTTGTGCTCCAACACTGTTTTGGCACCTTTGGGGTCCCAAGTGGTGCCTCTTGTAATCCTTGGAAACCTTGTTTTGAGTTGCATACTCTGTTTGGGCGCCTTTGGGGTCCCAAATGGCACCTCTTGTTGCCTTGGAAAGTTGTCATTTTTGGTGATTTGAAGTGGTTTAGCTTGTCGTTTTACTCGTTTTGCAGGGTGTGATTGCAGAAATCCTTCGAGGTGATGGCCGCAAGATGTTCTTGAAGCCTAGGAGTCGTCGGTTTGTCATGTTTTGGATTGATTTCAGTTAGATTGTGGTATGTGTAGTGTTTGATTGATGTTTTGCATGATGATTTTATCTCATGATAGGCGAGAATCAAATGATAAAACCTGTGTTATATCATCCTCATGATAGGCGAGGAACGATAATAGGATTGATAGTGTATCGTCCTCATGATAGGCGAGGAATGATAATAGGATTGATAGTGTATCGTCCTCATGATAGGCGAGGAACGATGGGTAAGATTGATAACATATCATCCTCATGATAGGCGAGGAATGATGATAGGATTGATAGCAGATCATCCTCATGATAGGCGAGGAATGATGGGTAAGATTGATAGCATATCGTCCTCATGATAGGTGAGGAACGATGATAGGATTGATAGCAGATCATCCTCATGATAAGAGAGGAACAATGGGTAGGATTGATAGTAGATCATCCTCATGATAGGCGAGGAACGATGGGTAGGATTGATCAAGATGTTGGTTGTTCTAATTGAGTGGATTTGAATGACTGCACATTAGTTTGATTGACTGATGATTTTGAGTGAACATGACATTAATTGACTGATTTGTATTTATGATTAAGGAGTTGGAGATGTACTCCAGTCTCGGGAGCGATTCCTGAAGACCTGGAACATGGTCTGTCGGTTGTCATCAACCGACTTAGAGATTATCTTCCATTGTGGGTTGACTTCCTTGTTAGACATTCCACAATATAGAATCAACAGAGGTTTATTGATAGCTTTGGCAGAGAGATGGCATAGTGATCATAACACATTTCATTTACCGACTGGAGAGATGACCGTGACTCGTGAGGATGTATATCATATTCTATGGATCCCAGTGATGGGAGAGATAGTAGTGTACGATAAGAGAGAGCAGGGTGGGATGGCTGCATTGTGGAGATTATGTCGAGATGAGTATGTTATGGGTCGATGGATCCCTTAGACAGAGATGATCAACATATATGCTCCTTTTTTGTGTGTGCTTTCCGGATTCATTGGTGGATTCCTTTATCCTGATCATAGGTCAAAGGGATTTTCAGTAGGTTGGGGTCATGTGCTATTGAGGATGACACTTGATGGCACAAGGTATGCTTGGGGTTCCTGTATGTTAGCCCACTTACATAGAGATTTGCATGAGGTTGTCTATTACGGGGTGACGAGTTTTTCATGTGGTGTCACATTACTACAGACTTGGGCATGGGAGCATATAGCCATCACTCGGCCCATGGGAGAGAGACATCGACCTCCCAGGAGATCCTATGTTTTTAGTTATAGTGGTCCACATGTCTAGCATAAGTTGGGCAATATTGCTTATTGGAGGCATGTTTTGGATGATTTGGAGACTGTCACATGGCATCCATACTTAGATTGTGAGTAGTGGCCAGAGGATCAGCTGGAGATGCCATATATGTTATTATCTCGCTATCTAATTAGGTGGACACCTGTTGTTCTTGAGCGCTACTTGTATTTGCGAGTATGTCGACAGTTTGGACGGGTTTAGCGGATGCCCCTGGGAGTTGCCCATTATGCATGTCGACAATAGGATGTTTTAGAGTGGGGCCCATGTGTATCATATGAGACAACCTGTACAGAGTATTATACCTTGACCCCTGGTTTATGGGATTATGTTCCATATATTATAGATGCTGGGATGACCGAGGATTATTTAGAGTTCTTCCACATGCATCCCTTTCCTAGGTTTACTCATCCAGAGGAGCTAGTACCGCCAGTTGATGGAGACATAGGAGAGGATGAGGGTGGTGCAGAGGGTGCTTGCAGAGGTGATGATGTTGGGGAGAGTGATGGTGGTGCAGTGGGTGATGATGTTGGGGTAGATGACAGTCATTTGTTGGATTTTGCAGTTCTGAGGCGCAGGAGGAGTGTCATCATAGCTCAGGCGGTGCTTCTAAGGATTTGGATTGGGATACCCTCACATCACAGTGAGATAGCGCAGGCTCGAGCACAGATTGTGTCCCTTCAGGATGAGTTAGGACAGTGTCGGGCACAGATTGATATTTTGAGGACTGATAGAGGGACAAATAGGCAGTAGATATAGTAGTTGCAGGCACAGACGATCATACTTATGTCAAAGAGGGATGCCTTCAGACACCGGACAGAGCAGGCTGAGGCCATTGCTGAGAGGATACAACAGACAACACCATCTGTAGGTACAACATATTTCTTCAAAGAGATCCGACACATTTCTCAGGAGTTGCAGTTTTACAAAGGTAAATATCATGAGTTGGTTCCTCTTGAGCGACGAGAGAGTTTTTTACAATCTCGTTCTCTCAGATCTCGTTCTCGGACTGCTAGCATGGGTGTCACGCAGCCATTGCCTAGAGATAGGAGAGATCTAGGTGCAGTTCCATTGGGTAGAGGGGGTACCAGTTCCATGAGAGTAGCAGCATCTGGTGGGAGTTCACCATAGCATTTTGTGATGTTCCTTGGACATTGTGTATACACCTTTTTGTGATATTGAGGACGTGATTCCCATGATACAAGTGCCTTTTTGGATTTTGATGTATCTCATGCTACTTTTTGGATATCCTTGTACACGTGGACATTTATGACATTTTTGATGATATATGATATGCAGCGGTGATTATGATCTAAATGTTGACATGCACTTGATTTCCCTATTATGATATGCAATGTTGTGACTTTATTTAATTTCTAGATGATGATAATAATTATGCAATGTGATGAATGAATTATGATTATGCAATGTGATGTGATTTATTATGATGATGCAATGTGATGTAATGATTATGAGTGCAAATGTTCAATGCCTTAAGCTTGAATAAGTGAGTCCGTCCAACTTCCAAAAGTTGTGGGAAGATTATAGTAGATTGATCTTTTAAGCTTCATAACTCTAACATATTTCCCAACTTTCTTGGAAATCTAAAGAGACTCACTTATTTAAGCATAGTGGATGACATAATGTTGAAAATGATATGCAATGTATGTTCTTTCTTTTGTATTTTATGATGCAAATATCATGATGGAATGTATGGATGTAGATGAAATGAGAATTTTTTCCAAGATATGCAAATGATGATGTAACTGATGTTTCACTAAATGAGAATGATGTATTTTTTATTAATGTCCAATGTACTCAACCCATTAATAATAAAGATGAAACCATTGTGGAATTGTTTCAGCATTCAAAAACCCAATAAATACACATGCAATACTAACATGAATGCAGTCTAACTTAACAATGAAAATCTTGTTTTCAAAAGTTGTCATTTATATTAACCAATTTGTCATGCTTTTTATCATCATTGGGCCTTTAAAAAGTTGAAAGTGAGTACAAGCATCGATGGCATGTTTTAGACCAAGATGACCTGAGTACTACTTCCATAATGTTTTAAAATTCCAAGTTAACACAAGCATCTAAGTATAATTAAACTGAGATGACCTGAGCGTCGCTTGCGTAAACAGTCAAGAGTTAATCTTTTTCCTATGCAAATTCAGAATGTCATCAGTGATACTTTGTAGCGCACGTCTCGCAACAGCTTGCATAGTAATAATGATAAACTCACAGAAAATAGACAAAGAAAAATCATACTCCTTCCTTGCTCCTCTAGTTTGATACATCATCGAGGACTCGAGAGATATGCTATCAAAAATCAAAGTAGAACAAATTGAACTTTCGTGTTTAACGTGATAAACCCTTGATTCAGAAAGATCATCATCCATTTGAAGTTTGTGTTTGTAACTTTAGTCCGACGACTGTTTTCCTGTTGGTTCAAGCTCAAAGTTTATTTTCCCCTAGTGAGTGCAGGATTTTTCCCCCAGTGCAGGGTGTGACACGACCATGACGACCAAGAACTAACCTAAAGACCTATCCTAGGGGCCTTGGGGGCTGATCAAAAAATTAGCCTTGCCTACGTTATACACACAGAGACCACGTAGCTTGACTGACGACACGACCAAGATGAAAATATGAACATAGCGGACACCAAAAAGACTAACTCAAATGTCTCGGGGGATAATCAAAGATCACCCTTGCCTACGTTCAAATCTTAGAGACGACGTAGTTCGAAGGACGACTATGTTTTTGACTTCTTGACTTTTTGACCTATTTTTGTATTGTGATCTGTTTTGAATGTTTTTGTGATTTTCAATTTTCTGACCTTGAGAATGTACAAGAATCTAATCCAATGTAGGACATGCCCCCAGTGTGATATGATAAGACAAACTGATTTTTAGAATGGGTTGAATAATGCTTGGGGAGTACCTTGATACAAACACTGGATCAAGCTATGATGTGACATGGAAGCATGAAAAATGCATAGATGGAAGCATGGCGGATAAATGATGCAGAGCAAGTCACGTAGCCCAAGATAGATTGATATGATATGGCTAGTTGAAGGAACAAGATGCCCCACAAAAGAGGTAATGCAACCATGGATAAATGATAGATCAAAATGAAATATTTACTACAAAACATGTCACACAAGCAACATATCTCTTGTCGAAAGATTATAATGGTTGATTGATTAAGATACCAGGAATTATTGATTCCATAAGACATGATGATTATAAGATTGATGATTGATGATGATTGATTGACAAAAAATATGATGATTGGATAATGTTTTACAGCTAGGCTCAAATATTATTTGCATGATACGATTCAAGGTTGCAAAGGAACATGATGACATGGGTTTTGATAAGCTAGGAGATATGGAATGGAAGACATCAAGGATAATGATAATGAATGGGATGATCAAGATCAACTAGATAATATACGGACACAAGGCCCAAGTATTTTTCTCCTATTCCTCATCAAGACCAAAGACGAGAAAAGGGATGTATCTGGTAAGAATGATTGAATATGGATAGGATGAAAGATATGGTACGAAAGATATGGATAGAGCGTATAGGATAAGATACATGATGTTCAAGAAGATCCTTAACCTTGTCAAGATCAAAGGTGGAAATGTAAGAAATGATAAGATGGATGAAACTTGCCCCCCAAGTGTAGAGTGCAAGAGGAATATGGAAAATAGGATATGGATGATAGGGAGATCGAGGAAGGACTTAAGCATCAAGTTTCACAACCAAATATCTCTTGAATACATGCTCTAATAAACCATGGAAATGGGAAATTGGACTCCTAAATGTTGGCAGATTTAGGGTATGATGGGATAATGGATAGGAGGTTGAAAGGTTTGTTGATGGATAGATGGAAAGGATGGAAAGATCAACATTGGCACATACCTTGAAGGGTGATGAAGTGATGGAGGAAAAATGGATTTGGAAGGTGATAGGATTTTATATGGAAGATTGGAGGAAGCTTTTGGATTAACAAATTTGGGTGCCAATTTAGATTTCATCGCTTCTATGAGACTGTTTGGAATCCACATGATTTTTGACTTTGATATTTGCTTTGTGGGCCTTTGTGGCCTTTGAAATTTTTTATTTATGGCCCTTTGTGGTCTTAGGAATTTTTCCTTTTGCTTTGATGGGCCTTTGTGGCCTTTTTGATCTTTCTTTTGATTTTGGATCAAATTTTCTTTTATTTTTCCATGCCTCTTCGAGGAGACATGTTGATCCTTTGATACATGTGGATTTTGATATGGAAGCTTTTGACATTTGGCACCCAAATTGCTTCCAAGAGCAATAGGAGAGATGGATGGAGATGAATTGTTGGTGGTAGAATTTTGAAAGGGCATTGAGGATGTGTGCCTTTGTTGTTCTTGAGGAATAGGATATGGACCTAGGATAGAGGGAAGGTTTGATGAACTAGGATGAGGACCTAGGATAAATGGAAGGTTTGGTAGATTAGGATGAGGACCTAAGATAGATGGAAGGTTTGATGGACTAGGAAACTTAGGTGTATAACCAAGGCCGAGATAATATGGATTTTTTTGAGCAAAAAGGGGTTGTAGGATACCTTGTTCATGAAGGCCTAATCCCTTGCCTTTGTAGTTCATGCTTTGACACATTTGTTTACCAATGGGATATGTATTGTTTGTGAAACAAGACGCAAGTTCATTTTTGGGAGGATATGATAGGATGAAAGGATAGGTGTTGGAAGTAAACCAAAGTGGATGAAGGTGGAGGATCCCAATTTGTAGGTGTGGGGTTCATGGATAGCTTGCGTAGGTGTGATAGGATCTGGACATGGGGATGATGGGGTACTTTGATCTTGACTTGGAAGAGGATCACGAGGTGTAGAAGATGAAGTAGCTTTCTCTTCATTAGGTGTGGAATCATCATGTAGTGGTATGGAAGGCATATCTTGATCTTGAGAAGGATGAACATCCTCATGGAATGAAGGGATATCCTTAGATGGAAGAATATCTTGATCTTGATGAGAAAGCATATCTTGATCATCGGGTGATAGGACATCATTAGATAGGATGGAAGAATTATCATGGTCCTGGGATGCAATGGAATCATGAGATGGTATGGATTCATTAGATGTGGTGGAAGGACTTAGAAGGATACTTTTTTCTTGAGATGGAAGAGAATCATCATGGATGAAAAGTGAAAGGAGGGGATCATCGTAGAATTCTTGAGAGATTCGGTCTTGGTCAAAGATTGGAAGAACTTGTGGAATTTTCATATCATTGGATGAATTGGAAAGAATGCTTTGATCTTGAGGTGAAGAAGGATCTATGATAGCATGGTTTAGACTGAGAGATTGACATGAATCATCGAATGTAGAAGATATGATAGAAGAAGGTAGTTGTATGGAATCCTTGACTTGGGTGAAAGAATTTTGAGATTTATTTTGACTTGTGGGAGATGAAGATAGATGCATGACTTGGTAAGATTTCTCAATATCATTTGTGTTTGAGAATTGAGATTTGGGCTTATTGAACTTTTGCAAAAATTCAAAGACATTGAACTTGGATGATGTAGTTGTTGGGGGACAAGGTGTCATGTCCAAATTTCTATCAAATGGAGAAGGGTAGATGTGTGGTAGAAATGTATTTCTGTGGTTGTTTCCCTTTGCATATCCTAGATTTGTTGTTGAAGGATTTTCATTTGATGAGCTAAAGCATTCAATTGATCCTCATCTATTTCAGCCATGGTGGTTTGGATTTCACTGTTTTGAGTTTCAATGTGTTGATTTTCAATGTTGGGAGTTTCGATATTGAGATCTTCACTACTTGGAGTTTCAATGTTTTATGTTTCAAAGTTTGGTGTTTCAATATCAAGAGTTTCACTACTTGGGTTTCCATTGTTTTCCATTTCAAGGTTGGGTGTTCCAAGTTCCTTGTCCTAAAGTCTCCTTTTTTTGTGATCTCATTTGGATGGGCATACAAATGTTATGATTTGGACTAAGCTTTGATCTAAGTTTGAAATAGTGCCAAGGATTACAACTAAGTCAAATAGAATGAAAAATTCTATTGATTAGACTAATTTTGATTTGATTGTGTGACATCGTTTTGTTGATAGAAGGATGAAAAATCCCAAAGATGAAACTAGGTTGTACAAACAAAGATGTGATGGATATTGATTGATTTAGGCACCTTGAAATGTCTAGTTCTAGGTTTAGTTTGAAAAGTTCCACTTGTATAGGTCTGTTTCGACACGTTTAGACTTTTAAGGTATCTAAGGAATGATCTTGGACTTGGAGTTTAGATTCTTGTTGTGTAATTAAGGTACTCAAAACGTTAGAAAAGTCTTGGATTTTGACAATAGTACATCATGTATAACTCTAGATTGTTCCTACAAGATTTCTTGTAAAAATTGAAGGTTCTCTAAAGTCATAGAGCATAGACAAACGTTTTTGATGTTGTTTTAGACTAAGAGGTTGATCCTTGGTTTTCTAATCTTGATCTTTCGTGAAATCATGTAAACCCCATATCCTGACTCTTTTTTTCCTAAAGAAAGGTTGAACACTGCTGAAAGGACTAATTTTTTGAAGATGGATGGACCTAAGTTACTGACTTGTCTACCTCAATGAATGTAGTTCTGAATCAAGGTTTTCACTTACAAAAATATAACGTTTTTTATGGTGTTTGGTTTGAGTTTTGTTTTGAAGACACATCAAGAAGAATATATACTCCTAAGGTTGTGTAAGACTATATTCTTTTAGATTCCACACGGGTTTTACCCCAACCACACTATCTTTAGCGGATGAATTTAGAAGTGTGGCTGCACAGGCTCCCCCTTACAGTGCACTCTCTTCTCAGGCCAACCAAGCTTCCATTCCCCATGAAACTCCCATGGCGAACTGATCACCTCTACTAAAAAATGTGAGAATGTGGATGCATTGGCAATGATCGTTGCTGCACCAAAGAATAGATAAAGGATTTTGGAAAATATACAACAAGGGTTTTAATGCGGGCATTCCATTCGTGGGGAATAATCCATACGGCGAGAGTCCCTTTCGATCCATCTCATCAGAATTATCCTCGTGATACTTGAACTTTCCTCAAGTATCCACATTTATATCCCGGTTGGAAGTCGCTTGGCTTTAGCATGTTACCGGTTGGGTTGTTCCCTTGGGTGATTACCTTTTCCCATAAGGCAGGCCCTCTAGGATAAACAAAAGCAAGCAAGTATACCCATAGTTCGATCGATCTTTATTTTGCATGAATAAAGAGAGAACTCAGGCCATATACCCTGCTTACACTCGCACATAAACAAGAATGGGTCTAGCTTTTTGGATCACCCAGTTAAGGGGAGAGCATATGCCTACCATCAATCACATACAAAAGACATGGTGTTCATTAATCTGTTAATTAAGCTATGTTCCTAACTTAACCAAAAGGAAACATGATGTTCATTGTCCCTTTACTTAAGCTACGTTCCTAACTTAACCAAAATGGAAACAAGTACATAACATCTAGCCCCTGCAATATGTTAGTAGTTTATGTTTTGAGTCTTTGACAGCGAATCTAGGAAAACCTACAAATGCACAACACTAAATGTGAGTTTTTGATTTTGGTGACAAATTGCAAGAGGTGCCAAAAGAGACAAGAGGTGCAAAAACTCTAAAAACAACCCAGAAATGGCTCAAAACAGTTCTGAATTGCCTCCAAACTTGTGCAAAACATTCCCAAGTCATAAACCTTGCACCTACAATCATGAAACCATCAAAAAAGTTAGCAATAAGTGAGGCAAAGGCCCCATAGTGGGCACCATTTTGTGCATGTGTCGAAATGTGTGTAGAGTTAGTTATCCTAATGTCAACACAAACCTTAATGAGATGGTTTACATTCAAAGTTTGAAGCAAGTAAAACTAATCTATTTCGTAATACAATCAAACTTTTCAAATACGTATCATTGTTCTCTAATTCTAGGGACTTATTAAACCATTTGGCCCTCAGATTTCTATGAGCACAAAGGTTGTTAAAATGACTACCTAGAAAACAAGATTTTATGCTTAATATGCAAGCTAAGATGATTTCTATGTGCAAATGTGTGGTGGAAGTATTAATGGTATGCTCTTAAATGAAACAAGGTGATGGAATTGATGATGAATACAATGATAAATGAAGGATGATGCTAGTGATGGATGAACAAGTGGAGATGAGTGAGATGATATGCAACTATCATGAGCTATCTATGATTATGCATATGCTCAAATGAAAACATAAAACAAACTAACCTAAAATGTAACTATGATGCAATGGAGATGATAAAATGTAACTATGAAGCAACTAATTAATCTAAGATGAGAATGCAAAGTAACATATGATAAGCAAGCTAAGTATAAGACTCCATGAAAGCTCCAAGCTCCTACGAAAAACCTGCATGGTAACAATACTCAAAGTGTGGATGGAAAATGGCATTATAACACTATTCCAATTTGTATTTCAAAATAGCATTATAACATTACTCAAAAGGTGGATGATAATGCAAAGGATGAGGGGTGTATTTATAGAGTTTTGCAAGCATTTTGTGAGGTGGCACCTATCAACGGTTCAGATTCAAAGGAGACAAGATAGACGGTGGAGATGAAAGGAATCAGGATGTTGTCCCCTTGACCAAGGACAACATGCCATGTGTGTGAAGAGAATCCCCTTGACCAATTGGAAGCATGTCAAATGTATGAGATTCCAAGTGTGTGAAACAAAGACCCATGTGCTCCAAATTTGTTGGAAGTGTGGGGGAATAAAGCCATGTGCTTTTTCTTATTGGTGGAAGTGTGTGAGGATAATTCTAATTAATAATTAGGCTTATTTATTTTCATGTGACCTTTATGAGGTGGCACATAAAAAATTTGTAGAAATGTGCTCTAATTCTTAATCAGGATTAGGGAAGATTAATTAAACAAACACGTTTAGGGTTTTTTGTTTATTTAATTTAGAAGAAATGTCCCCTTGACCAAGGACAACATGCTATGTGTGTGAAGAGAATCCCCTTGACCAATTGGAAGCATTCCAAATGTATTAGATTCCAAGTGTGTGAAACAAAAACGCATGTGCTCCAAATTTGTTGGAAGTGTGGGGGAATAAAACCATGTGCTTTTTCTTATTGGTGGAAGTGTGTGAGGGAATAAAGCCATGTGATTTTTCTTATTGGTGGAAGTGTGTGGATAATTCTAATTTAATAATTAGGATTATTTATTTTCATGTGACCTTTATGAGGTGGCACTTATAAAAAGTTTTATAAATGTGCTCTGAATTGCAAATCAAGATTGGGAGATTAATTAAATAAACACGTTTGGGTTTTGTTTATTTAATTTAGAAGAATGAAGATTAGAGGAGAAATTAAAAGGAAAGTGAACAATATAAATAAGTAAGACCTTGTTATATGTAGTGAAGCATTAATCAAATGGGTTGTATTTAATTAATTGAATGTGATGACATTTCCAGGTGTATCTGATGGAGTTATTGAAACCCATTTTCAAAGCTGTTTTTATAGAATTGAACAATTTTATATGGCAGCCAACAATTTTAGTTGAGAAATTTGTGGAAGTATTTAACTAAGCTAGAGTGAATCTTACTAGATCATATGTTTGACCAAAATTGATTTTGAGTTAGAAATACTAAAATTAAGTTGTTTCGATAAGTTGGATGAAAGTGTGACACAACTTTGTGCTTTTACCCTCTTTATTTTCAACCTTACCTATCACATTTTTTGGGATGGGAACATTTTTAATATTCACTGGCCTAGATTATGGATTATCTAGATTCACCACTATCTCTTCATTTACAAGACTTATATTTTCTTGTCTAGCCATGTGTTCAATATCAATCTTTGGGGAATCACTTCCTTGAAGTCCTATTACATCAGGATTCTCTTAATTCATCACCGTGCCATCCACAATTTGTGAAGGCTTTATTTCTTCAAATTCAACCCAATCTTCTCCTTTCTCTTCAAAAACCTATGGTTGTTTGACATTCTTTTCAATATCCCCTAGTGAAAGCTAGGAATCATTTGTATCTTCAACAACAACATCATCAATGGGAACCTATCCTGTAGTTTCCCCTATTTATTTTTCAACAAGTATTTTAGGGTTTCCCACCTCTAGGGTGAGTGTTCCTCTTATAAATTCTTCTTCTTCAGTATCCATAGGAATTGACCCTACATCTAACATTTCTTCTAACACTAGTTGTACCGTAGGCTTCTCCTTAGATTTGTTCCCTTTTACTCACTCCATCATGGCACCTAGTTTCTCCATTTGTTCCCTGATTTGATTTTCATTCAATTCATATCTCTCATCTAGAGCCACAAGAGTCTTTCCCAGTGTTTGTTTTACTACAGTTGTATTGACTGAAGGCGAAGAAGAAAATAATGATACAACCCTCTTGGATGCAGACCTTATTTATTCATGAGTATTCATTTTATTTTTTACATCCTCATCAATCATTGATTTAACCTTTGGATTTGTCATGGAAGAAGATGTCTCTTTAAGCTTCATCATCCCTTTGACCTTACTCGGTCTAGTTTATTTATCTTGGCTAGCTGGCACCAATGAAACTCTTTGACTTGGGGCATCAGGAGTTCTCTCCTCAATATGTATTGTTTTATCTACCTTGCTCACCTTTCTTTTCTTCTTATCCAACTCCTCATGCTTAGAATCATCTTCTTCTCTTTGTTTCTTCTTTACATTGAGTGAGTATGTGGGCCCGACTCCAAATTTTCTCAAGTTTCTACAAAATTTATCAATCCATCATTGATTCTACACCAAAACTTGTTCAAAAATTTACTTAACGGTTACCATTGCTCTACCTTCATAATTTGGAAATGGAATGGGTTCATCATAAACCTTGGTTTCATCGTAGACCAAATTCAAAACCTCTCCATCATCTTCATCCAACTGATTTGGAATGTCATGGAACTCAAGAATTCACGCCAATTGCAATGACAACCTTTGATATGATCTTTTCCTTACTATGTGTTCATCATCACAATTGACCTAGAAGTATTCTAAATGATAAACATGGGTGTGCTTTTTGACTATCCCCTTGGAAATATTCCCTTCTGGATCATAGTTAATTCTTTCGAGTGTAAAGAACTCCAACTATACATCTTTAATTCCTCTTCACACAAGTCAGCTTCCTTAGCTCCATTGCATTTATAATTTCCCCTTATGATTGGAAATATGATAGAACCTCTCTTATGAGTTGCACTAAATAGAGAATGGGATGACATCATTTGTCTTACCAATTCCAATAATAACAATTTATCTTTCGAGTACCTAGGAAACATAAAGGGATATCCTTCAAATCCTTCCACCCTAATGTAGGTGAAAGTAGGAAATTGAATGTACTAGCCTCCAACCATCTTGATAAGCCTTTACACTTCCAGATACAACCGCTTAGTTTTGTCACCCTCCATTATTCTTTCCAACTTCATGCAAAACACATCATTGACTCTATGATAATTCTCCTTGTATTGATGGATATTAATCTAGAGTAAATGATCATACATCAGACTATTCCCTACTTCTCTACTTAGGGTCCCAACTCTATTCAACCCTTTTTTATCTGCCCTTATGGCACATGAATAGATCACATATGAGGACATATAAAACCATCCTAATTGCAAAAATTCCTTCATCTGATCATGTAGCCTGTCACTAATAAAACTTCCACAATGCATATACATAGGGCCTTCCATTAATTTGGCTATAATTATGAACATCCATGGTTTGAACTTGTTAGCATCGTTAAGTTGAGCTATCCTCCTTAACATGGTTATAACATCTTGAACATATGGGTTAAACATAGACCTTAGGATTGGCTTCGTTTTCTTTGTGATTTTCTCTTGGGACCATTGTCTCTTCATAATTTCTCTATTATGTTCTTTGGCACTCTATTAAGCTCTAGCCTTTGTTCTCACATCCACTGAGTTCTTTTGAGGAAACGTCGGGAGCCCAAATTTATATACTATTCCTTTCACGTAAATATCTTCATAGATTCTTCCCTCTTTTTCAACAACTCTCTTATCTAGGTCATGATAATTCAAACACTACATAACTAGTTTAGGGGCCTCCATTGCTAGCAAAAACCCTCTTACTAAATATAACCCACTTTCAATAACATTCTTTGTACACTAAGATGTGCTTTCTTGTCGGGCTCATGCAATGAATTTGACATTAGAAAACCATCCTAGATGGGTATCAATTATTATTCCACCCAATGGTACAACTTGCGAAGTAAAATATTTAAACTCTTTTTCTAGAATTAATTTAAAAGTACTCATTTTTACATGTGTGTCATGCATTTTTTATAGATACATGCCTTGTGTGAGAGTGAGAGTTAAATTTAACTAGTTATCTTGAACAATTTATAAAACTTTCAATTTACCATTTGGCTAAATTCATTTCAAAACAATCAATAGTTTCAATTTCTAGAGGAAATACCATTATCTCAAGATGTGCATGCATAAGATGTCTAACATAATTTTAGTTATCCAAGACATATTTGGTTTCATTGGTGATTAAAAAAAATTCTTTCAGAATGTAACTTTGAAACCCTCGGTAGCTACATTCTTAGTTTCTCAAGGTTTCCCTTTCTTTGCACACTACAGTGTAAGTCTAGATTTTTCAATGTCCTTGAAAATTAGTAGTATGGCACGAGGTAAAGTGTTGTAAAAGTAAATGCATGCTCGAGGTGGTACCAATTATGTGTGTGGTTTTCCACCTTCATTAATTACCTATTATAATGCATTAATTTTCTCAAATAAAGGTGCAATCATGGTGGATTAGGGTTCAAATCATGAACACCTTCGTATCTGCACAGGCCCACCACTAGAGAAGAAAATGGCACAAAAATGTATGTGGCACTCTTGAGTGTCACATTTATTCTTGTGAGGCAAAAGAATTTTAAAATATGTGACCATTGATGATCACAAGATTTGAATCATCTGGTTCTAGATCTTAAAAATAAATACCAAGAACTAGGAACCTTAAACTTACTGATTTCATGTGAATTAGGTGCAAAGAGAGGAATCAAGAATTGGGTTTAGTGGTACTGAAGCCGTTGCCATGTTTGGGGCCAGTTTCTAACCTTCAGCTAAAGAAACAAAAATAAACTATTGGAACAATTGATGAAGAAAAGACTCATGCACACTAGGATGACTCATCCATTAGGTGGGAACTTAGGACCACACAAGGATATAGGGTCATTGACACAATCCCACAACTTTAGGAGTCTGGGGTTCGATAAGTTGATGAAACTTAGTAATGAAAACTGAGACACCCCAAATTCGGGAAAGACAGAGAATTAAAGCAATAACCTAGCAAGCTAAAACAAAACTTTCATTTTACCATTTCCTCTAAAATCAGCACACTAAAGCAAGAAAAATAAAAGTGTAGAAAGAAAAAGGCAATGAAAAAAAGGGGGCCGCATTTTTCCAAGGAGAAAAATGGGGCATGTTGTGAGACCACACAATAAGAATCAGAAGTGTGAGTGAGTGTTATTCAATATGAAGCATATCAATGATTGTGTGCCATCATCAAAAGATCTTAAGGAGTGTTATAGAGTGTTTTAGTAAAGTTTAGACTATACTAAAGTTGAGTAATTAACATTGAAGATCCACACATTTTATCTTTGTAATTCTATAGGACTAGTATTCTACTCATTAAGTTGGTGCTCAATTTATTGTATTAGGGATTGATGTCTCTAATAGGTTGGTGTCTACTTCATATTATAAATTCCCTTATTATATTATTTCTTTGTGAGGCTAGATTTAGATAGTAGATCCAAGCAACTATTCCCACCATGGTTTTTCCCATCTTGGGTTTCTAGGTTTTTCTGGTGTTGTCATGTGCAAATGTGTGTGCTTATATGGTTTTTTGATTATTATTATATGTTGTGATTCAAGTTTCATGTTTGATGCATGTGTTGAATTAAAGGGTTTTAAATTGTTTTTATCTACTAATTCATCCCCCTCTTAGTATATTGTGTGCCCTCCAATTGGTATTAGAGCCAAGTTCCTTTGAAGAAAATTAATAGCTAAAGGTAGATTCAGGATGGAACACTTGGTGTCTCAAGAAGGATTGTATGCAAACAAGGCACCACTCTTTGATGGATCTAACTATACATTTTGGAAAGTAAGGATGGAAGCATAATTTATGGTACTAGGTCTTGAAATTTGGAAATCAGTTGTAGATGGATATGAGATTCTTGAAAACCATCGAAGGGATCGGACTAAAAAGAAGGCTTGTGAAAATAATTCTAAGAAAAGGAATTCTATTTTATTTGGTTTATGTAACTCCAATTTTATGAAGGTCTAGTGTAGGATGGAAAAGGAAGCATTGGATAAATTTCACACTATCTATGAAGGTTATGGAAAGGTTAAAGACAAAAAGCTTCAAAATCATAAAGCCCAGTTTGAAAGTCTAAAAAATGAGGGAAGAAGAAAACATTGCCACATTCTTCCTTTGGGTTCATGAATTTGTCAACTCTATTAGAGGTCTTGGTGAGGAATTGAAAGAAAGCATGATTGTGAAAAGGTACTTAGATCTTTTCCTATAATATTTTATTCTAAAGTGTCTACAGTTGAAGAAGCTAAAGATCTAAATTATTTTAAAATGGTTGATTTACATGGAATCTTGAATTCCTATGAAATGAGGTTTGATAGTAAAAACTCAATAAGGAAAGAGGATACATTTAGAGCATCTAAGAAGAAATTTGATCTAGATTTTGATATTAGATCAGATCCGAAGGAAGAAATTTTTTTCAAAAAGTTACAAAGAGGTTCTAGAAAGTAAAAAGGTAAGTTACCTTTCAAATGTTTTAATTATGTTGAAGTAGTAAATTTTATGGCCAAGTATCCTTATAAGGACTCTATCAGAGGTCTTGGTGAGGAATTCAAAGGAAGCATGATTTTGAAAATTGTACTTAGATCTTTTCCTACAATACTTGATTCTAAAGTGTCTACTATTGAAGAAGATAAATATTTGAATTATTTAAAAATAGTTGAATTACATGGAATCTTGACTTCCTATGAAATGAGGCTTGATAGTAAAAACTCAATAAGGAAAGATGCTACATTCAAAGCATCCAAGAAGTAAGTTGATCTAGATTATGATGTTAGACTAGATTCGAAGTTAGAAAAATTTGTCAAAAAGTTACAAAGAGGGTCAAAAAAGTACAAAGGTAAGTTACCTTTCAAAAAATTTAATTGTGGTGAAGTGGAGAATTTTTTGGCTAAGTTTCCTTATAAGGACTCTAATAATGTTGAGAAAAAGTATGGAAATGAATCATTTTAGAAAGGGAATAAATTTTAGAGGAAACAAAAGAGTTTCTTCATTGATGATGAACTCTACTCTACTAATGAATAAGATGAAGATAAATATAAAGATGAAAGAGATAAGGTTGTATTCATGGCCATGGAAACTACTTAAGGCATTGGTGAGATGAATTCCAAAAATTATGATGAAGAGGTAGATCTTGTGGAAGAGTTACTCTTTGTTGGAAAGGATATCAATAGACAAGAAAATAATTGTTGAGGAAGTGAAGGCTAAAGAAAATTTATCTCATAACATTGGAAGGTGGAAAAGATTTTTATTGATTTGAAGATTCAAGTAGAAGAAGAAAATAGGATTGAAGAAGGTTTAATTGGAAGGTTGTTGTCAAGAGACAAGGACTGTGAGAAGCCTGAAGAAGAAATTTTGTCATTAAGGAAATATCTTGACAAAGTAAATCATCAGCCAAAGATGAAGTTTGTAAAGAGAAATGATATCTTGGATCAGATAATTAATAGCATGAGATCTTTGCATATCAAAACTAATATTGGTTTTGATGAACTAAACAACAAAGTGACAAAGCAACCAATGAAGACTACTAAGGAGAATCCAAAAGAGACTAGTTCTAGAAGTTCAAATTCTAAACAAAGTACTGCAACCAATGATAACAAAGTGCAAAATGATGGTTTCATCCAAATGTAAAGGAAGGACAAAAGGTCCAGAAGAAAAGCTTCATGAGGACAAGGGTACAACACTAGGTTCAATAATTTATTTTTTGGTTAAATTTTAATTACAATCATTTTTTTCATAAGGTTGTGGATTTTAGAAGACCTCTTGTAAGAAGAAATAGCAATGCATTTGCACCTTTGTAAAATTTTAATATAATTTTTCATAAATGTAATAATTTTAGACACATTGATGGAAACTATAGGAGCAATTTTTTTATTCCCCCTCTACTAGAAATAAGAAGAAAAGGATAAGAATGTCATAGTTTTTAATTAGATAAAGTGTATAAGATGAAAATAGAAGAGAAAAGGTAAGAGAAATCTATGATAGTTCATACTACACTACATGCTCAAAAGGAGAAGAATTCATGGATTATAGATAACATATGTTCAAGTCACATGACTAGAGACAAAATTAAGTTCATAAGTTTCAAGAATTTTGATGGAGGATCTATTACTCTTGGAAACAATTATATTGCCAATATTAGCAGTAAGGGTACTTTGAGTCTTGATGATGGTAGGATAAAATCTCATAATGTTTTGTATGTTGAAGGATTAAAGAATATTCTTTTGAGTGTTAGTCAAATGTGTGATAAATATTGCAATATTTCATTTAGTGTTAAAGGTTGTGAAATCCTAAAATATGGTACTAGAGAGTTGATTATAGAATGAAGTAGGATTGATAGTGATATATATCATCTTTGTGAGATGAATGGACAAACCTAATTTTCTATATAGAGAGAAGGGAGTTGGATCTAGCACAGAATATTGGGACACATCAACTTTGATGACATTGTGAAGATCAGCTCAAAAGGAATGGCTTGGGACATTCCAAAGGTTAAGAAACCTTAGTCTACAAGTTGCAAACCATGTCATGAGGGAAAATAGACAAAGTCCAGATTTTCTGCAAAGGAATATTCCACATGAAAGCCATTGGATTTATAAAAAAAAACAAGGACAAAGAGTCTACAAGGTGATAGGTACTTTATGATTTTTATTGATGATTACACTAGAATTACTTATATTACTTTTCTAAAAGAAAAATAAAAAGTATTTGAGAAGTTCAAAGAATTCAAGGCATTAGTTGAGAATGAAACTATAATGATAATCAATGTTTTGAGATCAAATAAAGGTGGAGAGTTCACTTCTAACTAATATGATGAATACTATGAAAAACATGGCTGAGGCTTCCAGTTCTATGCTTCTACAGGGGCTCTAATAGCAGGCCAGATATAGAAAAGGAGGGGCAAAACATACTCAGGTTCTTGAATAAATGGCCCAGTTGAAGAATCTATGTGAGATATGTACTAGAGAGAAGCACTTCAGAAGCTATGAGTATGTATTCTAAAATCGAGTTTAAATCTGACCAAAGATAAATGAAAACACCATATGAGTTATGGAGAGGAAGACCAAATTCAGCAAGACATCTCAGGATATTTGGAATCAAATGCTACATCAAAAGGGATGAAAAAACATGGGTAAGTTTGATTCTAGATTTGATGAAGGTTTTTTCCTTGGTTATTCTCTCACAAGAAAATCATATAGAAATTAAAATAAGAGGATGAAGACGATTGTGGAAAGTGAAAATATAAGGGTTGAT